>JAJMSM010000056.1:0-91407 GCA_030578475.1 Hyphopichia wangnamkhiaoensis
TGATGAGAAATAAGAATCAATCAAGTCTAGAAGAAGAAGAAGCAAAGAAATAAATAAACTTTTCACAAATTAAGACAGGGAGGCTTAACAGGGTTTGAAAAGGAGTGATCATCATTCTTGTTTCACTCCGAGTCTAAATTGTAAGTAGTACACTAAAAATAGCTTGTCTCTGCACATACATCCGTACATTCGGACCAATAAGAGCATATTCACCCAACTTGTCCTCGTATTCGAGGCATTAATTTTTATAGCGTAATCAAAAATTATTAAGCGAGCACTGCTCTTTTTTTGTTCCTTTTGTTCCTTTCTTTTCTTATGTATATAGTGGCCTCCTGCACACGGTGCCCGTGAAACAGCCTAATAATATTCTAAATGTATACACATAGTGTAATACTTTCTTGGTATGGCAGTGCAGCGCCCAGTTTATTACTCTCAATAAATAAAAAAAAAAAAAAAAATATACTGAAAAAAAGAGAATGAATGAATAAAGCATTGCAAGAAAATTACAAGAACCAGGCTTACATAGAAAAGCGATTGAATATAAATAACAGCCTTTACTATCCCCCTTTTTTTTTTAAAAAAAAAATAGAAAATTGAGTGGAAGGTGAACCCTACATTCATAGATTACATTCATTTTGAGAGTTCTTTGCATTTCGTGTGTTTGGAAAATTAATAACAAGCAAATCAAACGTTTCTCGTTTATTATTGCTACACACAATTTTATATATATACATATATAAATTTAGATATTCCTACGGTTGGACTTTTTAAATTTATGAACAATTGATCTACATTCACCTTTTAATGAGATTGCTACCTTTTTTATTGACCTTGGCCGCCACGGCGGCCTCGGTTGGATCCACCACGGCCGATAATGGCGATATTTTCAAATTGGATTTTGATATACATCGTGGTTCAAATACCCAGGACATGGTGAAACATGCGGAACCCCAGTTCGTTAAACGTGACTCGGATGGGGCCGTTATTGTTAGTATCCTGAACCAAAGAAGTTTTTATATGGCCAACTTGCGAGTTGGATCAAGAGATGATCAGGTCTCAGTATTAGTGGATACCGGGTCTTCCGACTTGTGGATCATGTCTCATGATGTCGATTGTTTTTCGGCCTCTTCTTCCTCCAAGAAAAGAACGGTTATCTTTGATGATAGACTCAAATATTTACAAGAAAACACCAATAATGAACTTGCAGAAGTTAAGGCCAGTAGATTGGGTAAAAACTTGGGTAATATTGCTGTAAATAAGGCAAATGATGATGACAGTTCTGGCAGCTATACCACCACCATCGTGGCTTCCAGTAATAGTGATAGTAGTGGTAACATTGGTGGTGGGCTCATTGGGGGAGGCGCCGATACCTCTTCCTCTGGTGGCAGTGCTTCCAATACTTGTACCCAATATGGTTCCTTTGACACTTCTAGATCAGATACTTTCCATCGTAACTCTAGTGCTAATGCATTTTCCATCTCGTATGGGGACGGTACCTCGGCACAAGGTATCTGGGGTTATGACGATGTTACCATTGGTAATGCTACCGTGGATAATCTTAGTTTTGCCGTTGTTAATGAAACCGACTCCAATGTCGGGGTTCTTGGTATTGGTTTGCCCGGTTTGGAAACAACCTATTCTTCTTATAATGGGGGGAATTATCAATACGAAAATTTACCTTTAAAAATGAAGGCCAATGGACTTATTCATAAAGCAGCCTATTCATTATATTTGGGTAAATCTTCCGCTCGTAGTGGGACTGTATTATTTGGTGCTGTGGATCGTGCCAAGTATTCGGGTACTTTACAAACAGTGCCCGTGGTCAATACATTGAAGAGTCAAGGTTATAATGAAGCCATTAGATTGGAAATCATGGTCGATTCCATCAGAGTCAATGACTCAAGCTCCAATATTTCCGTCACCACCAATAGATACACTGCTCTTTTAGATAGTGGATCAACTTTATCCTATTTCCCCACCTCTTTGCTCAGAAAACTCGGAGAATCCTTGGGTGGACTGTACTCTAGTTCGGTTGGTGCTTATGCTATTGATTGTCCCAGTAATGACGATGTCAAAATTGTTTTCAACTTTAGTGGTATCAATATTCAAGTTCCATTGTCTGATTTGACTTTATCCTATGGTAGTCAATGTTATTTGGGTGTTTTGGAACAACAATCTTCTTATATTTTATTGGGGGATAATTCATTACGTAGTGCCTATCTTGTTTACGATTTGGATGATTACGAAATTTCTTTAGCTCAAGCAAGATATACTAGTGATGAAGATATCGAGGTGATTTCTTCCTCGGTCCCCGATGCCGTCAGGGCTGAATATTACTCTTCCACCGCTTTATCAAGTGTCAGTGAATCAGGAGCCACCCAAACTGCCCTGTACAGTGGCAGTGGTAGTGGTAGCGGCAGTAGTAGTGGTGGTTCCAGTGATAGTGGTTCCAGTAGTCTGAGTGGTCGTGGTAGTTCTGGGGCCGACCTTTCTTACGGGCTCAGTCACTCAGTCATTGTCCTTGCTTTCCTTTCTGTTACGTCAATAATTTTGTTATAAGACAATACTGTCTCCTTTGTATAGCATCTCTTAATAAAAAGTTCATTCTTAACTCATGTCTTAGTATCTGGGATATTATCCAAAATAGTATGGGTGATATCTCCGGCGCCTTGTATGCATGAACGGTAACCGTTCCTCTGACGTAACTAATTTTTGACAAAGAGACAAAATGGGCTAAGTGAGTGCAGAAAACCAAAAAAACAAAAAAAAAAGTGAGAGGGAAAATGGTAAGCGCGGGTGTGTGAGAAACAAGCAAAAATCTCCTAGTGATCACATTTGTAATCGTTAAGTGCGGTTAGATTTTGATTTCGTTGCAATCCAAAAATTGTACACCACCATTTCTTCTTCTTCTAATATTGCTGAAGTTAAGTCTAGTGTTACGTTGACAGCTCGTGTAATCCACACCAGGTGAAGGTATTTGCCAGTTGTTCCGAGTTTAACAAGAAACATCAGCTTGAATAGCCGATCATGAATAGGTATGTTCGATTTAGCCACCATAACCACTATCCCTCTTTCCCTTTTGGCGGATTGGTTAACCGCGTTTCCATGTGTACAATGTACTAACTGAATTCAACAGACCCAATCAAGCAGGTCAGAATCAGGCGAGTGAGAACTCTCTGAACTCCCTGGCTGAAAATAGCACCTCCTCCGGTTCGAGATCCAATCCTAACGACAATGTCAATGCCAATAATGAGAATAATAATAATAATAATAATAATAATAATAATAATGATGACGATGGGAACGGAACTACAGGAATTCCTGCAAATGACCTGGATGCTGATGAAGATAGTGAAAGAAGAACCCTGATGAATATCTTTGACCGAATCATGGATTCAATCATGGATCGTGGTCTGAGTCCAAGATCTAGTAATGATAACAACACGGCTACTAATTCCAATACAAATAATAACACAAATAACAACAATAATAGTAATAATAGCACTGAGAGCCCGACTGCTAACCCAAGCACTGCAAGTTCCACCGTTACTACGGATACTAGCAATGAAGCAGCATTAATCATTATAAATTACGTCTTTTCAGATGAAAATAACAGCCTGGGTTCTTTGGTGATGTCGTTACCAAATAATGCTTCTTATCGGGACCCGGCTACCATTCAAGAATTCGTCCGTTTAGCTACCCAAATGGCATATTCAACCATAATAAATAATTCGGCTCGTCGTCAACGTGGTATCACCATGGATAAATTCAATTCATTCCCGATTAAAAAAGTTTCCGAAATCGCCAATGTTCAAGAATGTCCTATTTGTTTTGAAAGTTTTGTATCTTTAAAAGAGAAGAAACGGCCCTTAAGTGATGAAATTAATACAAAGGAAGAGACTTCAAGTAATGTAGCCACCAAAAGGAGAAAATTGAATGACCAAACTGCACAAACGTCAGCAGAAGAATCAACTTCATCCTCCTCCTCAGATGACATTAATCATAATCATGATCATAACGGATTTCATGCTACTAGCACATCAACTCCTGGAACAAGTACAGAAACCACTGCCAATGAATCGGAATCTCAAAGACAAACACAAAGACCAAAATACTTGTCTGAATTTACTGGGAATGGAGAATTTGCTCATGTCGCTGTTGAAATGCCATGTGGTCACCTTTTCGGGAAATCTTGTTTATTCGAATGGTTGAAAGATCATACTAGTTGTCCATTGTGTAGACAATCGTGTGTTGACCCTGAACCGGCAAACTCATCTCCTGGTGAACGTCAGGAAATCAATATCACCAATGACAATAATAGAGATCAAAACTCAGGTTTTCTTGGAGCCAATTTCCCCAATCGTATTATGAATGGCCTCGGCGGAGTTCTCAACAGAGACACCAATAGGCTTCCCAACAGAGTATCAGCAAGAAGACTTTATCAAAATACAGCTGCCGGTGGTAGTTCTCCTACAAATAATGCTACCCCTTCTTCTCCACCTCAAGAAGGAAACAACAATGCCAATACCAATAATGGTAACGATAATGACACCACCACTTCTAATCCTCTTTCCTCTATATTTGGTGGCTTGCCAGATGTCCATTTTTTGGACCGATCACAATTCCGTCTGTTCTTCAGAAGACCAGTGGGTGGCTCCAGTGAAGCTACGAGAACAAGTAATCCATTGTTCCCTACGTTCATCTCAAGTAGAAGAACCGCCACCGGGGTTGAAACTCGTTCTGGTGATAACCCCTCAGAACGTGCAGAAATGGATAATGTGATTGACTACCTCCATCTAAGAAATTTGTTCACACCTTCCGATAGACCTTCTGCTTCCAGTAGTACCAACTCTTCGACTAGAAATCCAACTGGAAGTACCACTGCTAATTCAAATACAACGACCAATGATAACAATGAGTCCCAGGTAAATGCCGATTCCACTAACGAGGAAAATCCGGAACCAAACAGTGATGCTACCTAAATTTTGACTCAATCCATATTTGTAATGAAGACTGTAAATTAATCCGTTTTTTTTATTTCAAGAACCATATATACTCATTGATGAACCTTATGTTTATAGCATTAGATTTATTTTCTATAACTTGCATTATCTACCCGATTAATTATATACGATACCCATTATTTTTTTTGTATTTTGTAATTTTTGACTATATTACGAACAAACATGACTAAATTCATGAAAAAAATTTAGCATATTTTGCTCTTTCGTCCTTTTTCTGTTGTTCAATTAATTTTTCACAATTTTCGTACTCTCTTACGATCACAGTGTCACTAGGGATCAAGTCTTTAGCAGCACCCAAATCTTTAAGAGCTTCCTTGTATTTTCTAGTATGCAATAAACCACACCCTTTTCTATAGTGAGCTTTGGCTAGTTCCTTGGAGTCTAAGCTTTGTTTCATATCAAGTAAATAACTCGAATAATCAATACATTTTTTATAGTTCTTTAATTGTAAACAAACCAATGATAAGTTTAAATACAATTTTTTCTTTAAGTCCAGATATTTAGCAAACCAATCTGGCTCTTGATCTTCATCGGGGAAATAATCCATGACGTATCTCAAACACTTCTTATACTTGAGAAATGCTTGATCTTTCTCCCCCTTCTTGAAAAGTAAACCACCGCTATCCTTTATTTTGGTAGAAGCATGATAAACCGATTCTGAGGACTCCTTGTCTATATGCTCGTCATCATCAGGATACTCTTCGTAGATATCACCCCCAATAGTATCATAACTGGCATTATAGATGGGGATTTCATCTCCTTCGTTCCATTCTCCACAATTCTCAATAAGAACTAGTTTCGCTTTTTTTGGAGCATTATTATCATCCGTCATCACATTTTCAATTTCTCTCACCACTGATTTACCATGAAGAACTCTACCGAACACAGTGTGTTTCCCTGTTAAGTGAGGCTGTGGATAGGTGGTGATGAAGAATTGTGACTTATTAGTATTGGGGCCACTATTGGCCATGCATAATTTGAAAGGTGCATCAAGTGCCTCAGTCAAATTTTCATCCTCGAAAGGCTCATCATTGTATATGGAGAACCCGCCTTTCCCTATATCTGGATCGGGATAGTTGGACACATCTTTGCCGTGAGTGAGATCACCTGCCTGTATAACGAAGTTTTTAATCACACGATGGAAATAATTACCAGCATAACTGTTAGAGCTCACAGAAGGGCTCTTGCACAATGCAACAAAATTTTGTACCGTTTTGGGGGCTAGATCATCATAGAGTTCAACAACAATTCTCCCAGTCTTGTTTCCTCCGATAGAGATATCGAGGAAAGCCTGAGGTCTTACCACTTCTACCTTCATATTTAGTACAACGTTAATAGAGCTATTTCGACTATGCTTTATTTTTCAGTCTTTGTATTTTTCTTTTTTTTCAGTATCTTTTATGTTTTTTTTTTCCCGTTCTGCGACGGACCTGAAGATCCAATTACGATGAGAAGTTATATAAGCAAAAAAAGGATAATAACTACAAATAGTATACTTACTCCACATCCATTTGTAACTGAAAAAACCAACACTAAAGCTCCACATTATGCTTTTACATATAAGGAAGTCCCCTGGTATCATGAACATGAGGCTAACTGGCCCAGCAAGAGCCCAGTATTGGACCAATACCAGAGCCTACGCTCTATCCGCAGCTCAAAATGCAGCTAGATATGAACAACAATTATACAAGGCTAGTGAAAGTGTGAATAGCTTATTGGAACAACATGATAGATCCTCGTATATCTTAGGCCAATATCTCCCGGAACCCACCAGAAATGCGTTTTTAGCCATTCGAGCCTTTAATTTGGAAATAAATAAGATCAATGATGGTGGGAATAACTCTTCTTCGGTTGCATCCAAAGCATCCAACCAACTTTCGAGTTCAATGGGGATTTCTACAGCTGATATGAAATTTAAGTTTTGGAGTGATATGTTATCAAGAATATTCACCGATCCAACTTCGGATAAAGATATTGGAGAGCCAATTGCATTTTTATTGAGAGATGCTTTAAGAAATGATTTGAATCTTGATATTCAACCACTTCACCAATTCCTTCAAACAAGAAGACATTTTTTAAGAAACAAGAATTTTCTGACTGTTGAGGATATATGCTCATACGGTGAAGGGACCTATTCCCAGTTGAATTACTTGACCCAAGGTTTATTACTATCACCCTCAATTTCTCCATCCGCTATTAGTTTACTTGAACATTCCACGTCTCTTCAAAACAAGGTCAGTGATATAGCTGCCCATATAGGACAAGCCACGGCAATCAGCGCCATGGTCTTAGGTTTGAAATACTATTCCAGCACCCGAAACCAAATCACTCTTCCAGTAGATATCATGTCCAAGTTCGACTTGTCTCAAGAAGCAGTCCTCAGAATCACCCAGGGCCATTTAAAAGATGAATCAGAGATAAAAGAAGTCAAAGAAAAAATCCAAAACGTCGTTTATGAAACGGCAATCACTGCCAATGACCACATCATATCTGCCCGTGATAAACTCAGTAAGTCCAGACAAGAAATCATGGAGATAGTCAAGCAAAATAAGAACGACCCCTTGTTACAGAAACACCACAAGAAATGGAGGAAAGGATTACCGGATGTTATATTCACCCCATTCATGGTTGCGATCCCCACCACCTTGTATCTACAGAAATTAGAAAAGTACGATTTTGATGTTTTCCATCCCAAGTTGCAGCAAAAAGAATGGCGTTTGCCATGGAATTCTTTCAAGAGTTACTACCAAAGAAAGATATGAGTCCGTCTCTTCTTGCATGCGCTCTGCTTGCATCACCAATATTTAAGTATTCATGTATATATCTATATTTATTATTCCAACGGATAGTCTCTTCTCATCTGGTTCGTGTAGTTTAAAGCTTGAACGCGAAGCTATAAATAATTAGATAAAAAAAAAGGAAAAGCAATACTAACAAACAAAAAAAAACAAACAAAAAAACCTTAGAAGTGAGAATCGACGAAATCAAAAGGCAAAAAAAAAAAAAAAAAAAAAAAAAAAAAGAACAACAAAAGTGAAAGGAAAAGTTAACAAGCTATCAAATCAGTGTTTATCTACTCAACCCATCTCCTACACTTTTCAACAAAGAACAACCAAAAATTACTATAAATATTTGTTGATAAATCCATTCGATAGTTTCAGATCATTTTTCAACAGCTCGACGTACTTCAAAGTTGCGTTAGACCGTTCGTTTATTTGTTAGTTGTTGAGAGAGACGGGAGCGAAAGCGCCTATTCTTCGAGTTCGTATTTTCTGCCCCTCTTCCATTGTATTTATCATTTGACCCGAATTTTCTTCATTGATTTAAGGAGAATCATAGATCGAAGGTGTTAAGTTGGATACTCAATAGCTTATTCCAGAGTTTGTTTAGATCATAACCATACAATTGACAGAAATCCAAAAAAAAAAATGCTGCGTCGATATGGTTTTTCGCCAACTCCTGTCAATGGCCATCCTCCAGCCAATTCTTTGCAACCGTCATTGAATGCCCCATCCAAGGTGGTGGCAATTGATCCTATCACCCTCATGATCAGTGAATGTATGACTATATCATCTGCGATGCGTAAAGTAAGTAGATGGTCTCAGAGTGGGGTAGCTGCAATCTTGGGAGCAGGGGATATTTTCGGTGAGGATGATTCCATAACATCTAATTTGGGTTTGGCTTCCAATCTATCTAATATCTCTAATAGAGCCAGTGGTGGTTTCAATGAAAATCCTCTTTTATCTAGCTTTCTACAACTAAGATCAATGTTGGCAGAAGCCGATGATTTGTATCAAATTGACAGCTTGACCCTATTACAACCATTCCTTCTTGTCATTAAATCTTCATCCACATCGGGCCACATAACGGCGTTGGCATTGAACTCAATTTCGAAATTCATTGCCTACGATATAATATCCATGAAATCAAAGAATTTACAAAGTAGCTTGGTCCAGATTATTTCATCTTTAACCCACTGTCGATTTGAAGCTGCCGACCAGAACTCAGATGATTCGGTGTTATTGAAGGTGTTGAGACTATTGGAATTAATTCTTGAATCGCCATTATCGAATCTTTTACCCAACGAAGTTGTTTCAGAAGTTATTCAAACATGTTTGTCCTTGGCCTGTAACAAGAAAAGAAGTGAAGTGTTAAGAAGAGCAGCAGAAATGGCCATGATTTCAATCACCGTTCGTATATTTGGTAAGCTCAAAGAATTGGACCCCGTTTCTGAAAGTTTGGATGAAGTACAAACCAATTTCACCGAAACTAAATTACCAGAAGACACCATTGGTGGAACCGATGCAAGTAATAAGACTCCAGCTTTAGGAACTCCAAAACAACTGCTTTCTGAAATTAATGTAAACGATCCAAAGGGTAATAGTACCACAAACAAAGCTCTCGCTTCAGCAGATATCCACAATAAAGCTGAATCCAATCACGAGGATTTTGAAGTAGAAGAACCCTTTGACATCATTTGTCTAAACGAATTCTTGGGTATTTTGACTTCCATGATCTCTCCCTCGAATCAATACCAACACATGGAAAGTACTAGAGTGTTTGCATTGTCTTTGATTAATACAGCTATCGAGGTCTGTGGTAACGAGATACCCGATCATCCTTCTTTAATGACTTTGGTCTCGGACCCCATCTCTAAACACGTGTTACAAATAATAACTACCACCGACTCTCCAGCCTTATTACAGGCTTCATTACAATTATTCTCAACTACAGCAATTGTGTTAGGTAGACAATTAAAATCTCAAATCGAGCTCACTTTTACTTTGTTATTCAAATCGATCTTACCGGAAAACAAACAAACCAAGAACAATAACAAAACTACTAATAACACCACTATAAAAGGTAATGAAACAACGGTTCATAGTAGAATTGCTGCTTCAAAAGAAATGCTTATCGAATCTTTGTCCTTACTCTGGACCAGATCGCCCGTTTTTTTCACTCATTTATTTATTGATTACGACTGCGACTTTGATAGAGCCGATTTGTCCATAATTACCCTTGACTTCTTATGTAATCTTTCTTTGCCTGAATCCGCTTTGAACACAACTGATAATGTCCCCCCGATATGCTTAGAAGGTGTGTTATCATTTATAGCTGGTATCAATGACAGAATCAAATTATTATCCACTCAGAAGGAATCGGCGGATTTCACTCCTCACAATTTGATCCTGGATAAAAACCAAAAGACATCATTTGTAAAATGTACAGAAGTATTGAATAACAGTCCAAAAGAAGGTATCAAAGAATTAGCCAAGAGGGGGTTTATTTCTGATGAAAAAGATGTAAAAGAACTTGCCAAGTTCTTTTTCAATAAGTCTGCTAGATTCAATAAGAAAGTTTTGGGTGAATTTCTTGCCAAACCATCAAACACCGAGTTATTGAAAGAGTTCATTAACTTATTCGAGTTCACTAACTTAAGAGTAGACGAGGCTTTACGTATCTTATTAAAGGCTTTCAGATTACCTGGGGAATCTCAACAAATCGAAAGAATTGTTGAATTATTTGCCGAAAGATATGTGAGCTGTCAACCAGCACGGGAGGAAAACGAAAAGACGGCCCCTGACAATGAACAAGAGGGACAAGAAGCAAACGAGGAGGTCAGACCCGATCGTGATGCTGTTTTCATATTATCATATTCTATTATTTTGTTGAATACCGATTTACATAATCCTCAAGTTAAGCATCACATGACCCTCGAAGATTACAAGAGAAATTTGCGAGGTGTTTATTATGGTAAAGACTTCCCTATTTGGTACCTTTCCAAAATTTATCATTCAATCAGAGACCGGGAAATTATCATGCCTGAAGAACACCATGGAACTGATAAGTGGTTTGATGATGCTTGGCACAACTTGATTTCGTCTCAGGCAGCTAGCACAAAGGAGACTAACAATCATGCACTCGAGCTTGGAATCATTCAGCTTTGTCAATTTGACAAAGTGTTGTTTGAAACGATTGTCGATAAGCTCATTGACACATTAATAAGTGTTTTTAAGGAAGCTTCCGACGACCATATTATCACTAGATTAATGTCATCAATTGACAAGTGTGCTAATATTTGTTTGTATTACAACCTTGGACCATCTATAGATAAATTGATTAGTTCTTTGGCTGACTTGACCTCCTTGACAGCTAAGAACCACAATGTATCTCCTTCAGATGATTCCACTAGAGAAGAAATTCCAATCACTCAAATCAAGATTGAGAATAAAGAAGATGCAATTACCGTTAGTGAAATGGCAGTTTGGTTTGGTAGAGATTTTAAAGCACAATTGTCCACTGTTGTGTTATTCAGGTTAATCAAAAAGACTGATTGCAAGGTCACTCAATCATGGGATAAGGTTCTCAAGATTATTTTGACCTTATTTGAAAACTGCTTAATTAATCCAAACTTGTTTAGCGAGTTCCAGAAGAGGGTAAAATTAAATCCATTACCTAAAGTTAAGCCCCGCTATATAATAAACAGGTCAAAAGCTTTGAAAGATTCAGGTATTTTGTCAACATTCTCATCCTTTTTGAAGGGTTACTCCGACGAACCTCCTGAGCCTTCAGACCAAGAAGTTGAGTCTACACTTTCTGCAATTGACTGCGTGAAGTCCGTAAATGTACCAGGTATATTTGAAAATATTTCTCGTGGGCCTGCTCCAGACTTGAAATTGTTCATCGAGTTCCTTTTAAAGTCATTACCTAAATTTTCGGAATCTACCAAGAGATACTATGAAACCGAAACTTTATTTATTTTCGAAGTTGCAGTTTGCTTCTGTTTGCTCTTGAAGGATCCAGAGATCACCCGTAGTGTTGGAGATTCGATTGCAGCTGCTTTGAAGTCTCCCGACATCTCCAAGAAAACGACCTTGAGATTAAGTGCTTACTACTTCATCAGTATTAGACACAGTGAAAAAGTTGATGAAACTAGCGTGGAAAATACCTTGAAGTATCTTGTGTCTCAAGATAAGGAATTGGCAGCCAAACACGGGGCTCAACTCATTCAACCACTTATATCCTTGATAGATGATGATTCTTGCTGTTGTAAGTATTTATTGAACAATGAAAACTATTGGAAAGTGATGAGAACATTTGGTTCCAACCCTACACATGCTCCTGATATTCTCCCATTCTTAGAAGGAATCATCAAGAATTTCCCTGATGATGTCACTCCCACCAATTACATGCCTATCTTGGGATTATTGGATGAGATATCGTCATTAGGTGCCATTGGATCCCAATGGGAACAAGAAAGTGAACATTTGGCAACTACTGGCCAGAAGATTCCTGAAACTGCCGATAATGCTTACTATAAGGACTTACTCGATATTTCGAAGAGATCCATTTCATTGACTTCTGAACTTGCTAACATTATTAAACGTTCAGATTTTGAAGGAAAAGAACTTTCATATTCATTAGTTCAAGCACTTGCACATCAATGCTTTAACCCCTGCAGGGAAATCAGAACTTTTGCTCTCAAGACATTACAAGTGACTGTTCTTTCTTCTGAAGTCAACAAAGAGTTCACTCCATTTGGAATTTTTGAATACGGGTTGTTCCCCTTGTTAACTGAGTTATCTAAATTAGAAGTTTTACAGACTGACATCAAAGGCTTTATTAAGACTCAGTTTGAGGCATTGTCACTTGTGAGCAGAGTGTTTTTGAACTATCAAACTCAGTTCGAAGCTACAGAAACTGACCGTGCATGGCTAACCATTCTTGATAACTTCATTAGTTTCAACGATTTGGGTGAGAAATACAACAAATCTAACAATCTCATCAAAGAATCTGGTTTGGAGTTGGTTAAAAACATGGTTTTAGTATTACAAAGTGGTGAAGTTCTTACCAAAGAAAACGAAAAGCTCTGGACTGCCTCTTGGGAAAGAATCAACGTTTTATATCCCTCCTTGAAGAATGAAATCGTGTCTACAGATAACAACACTCAAACAGAAGAGAAAGGTGACCCTTTGCCGGAAAAGACTGAAGATGAAATAGATTAGGCTGGTCCTTTTATAATGAATTAGCAAAGTATTAAAGTATTTAAATAGATATAGATTAATATAGTGATCTCATTATATGCGCACAATTACCTTTTTTTTCTACCGCTTCCTTTTTTTTTTTTCGTTTTTTCACTAAAAATTTCAGATATGGCGATCTAGATGAAAGTCATCTCTTACAAAAGGAAGATTTATACGTTTAATATTAACAAGCCATAATAAGCCAAAACAGCATCACCATGGTTAAAACTGACACCTACACAGAAAGGGCCAGACACCACCCATCTCCGGTGGCTCAAAGATTATTTCATTTAATGGATAATAAGAAGACCAACTTGTGTGCTTCCGTTGATGTCAAAACCACCGAAGAATTTTTAACATTGATTGATAAATTGGGTCCTTATATTTGCTTGGTGAAAACTCATATTGATATAATCGATGATTTCTCGTATGAAGGTACCATTGTTCCGCTATTGGAACTTTCCAAAAAACACAAATTCATGATTTTCGAAGATCGTAAATTTGCTGATATTGGGAACACCGTTAAATCACAATACTCCGGTGGGGTTTATAAAATTGCTCAATGGTCCGATATAACCAATGCTCACGGTATAACTGGTAGTGGTATTGTTCAAGGCTTGAAAGAAGCTGCCAAAGAAACCACTAGCGAGCCTAGAGGGTTATTAATGTTGGCCGAATTATCATCTAAAGGTTCCTTAGCTTATGGGGAATACACCAACAAGACCATTGATATTGCCAAGACGGATAAGGAGTTTGTGATTGGTTTCATTGCTCAAAGAGATATGGGTGGCGTTGAAGAAGGGTTTGACTGGATAGTTATGACTCCTGGTGTTGGATTAGATGACAAAGGTGACGGATTAGGTCAACAATATAGAACTGTTGATGAAGTTGTCTCTACAGGAACTGATATAATTATTGTGGGTAGAGGGTTATTTGGTAAAGGAAGAGATCCAAACGTTGAAGGTCAAAGATATAGAGACGCTGGTTGGAATGCTTACTTAAAGAAAACTGGTCAATTATAGATCAGTTGATTGTTGAAATTTTAAATCAAAAGATTAAAAAAAGATATTTTACAAATAATAAATAAAAGAGAATATGTAGTATGTACAAGCGTGTCACATGATATGCAGTAGTCTCAAGAAACTTTCAGTCGATAGATAATGAATTAGTTAGGTCCTAGGACACCTTCTTCTTCAAGACTGTCACTCAATTTAGTTCTCATTATTTCAAATACTAATAATCCCACCGAGGTAGCTGGGATTGTAGTAATTGCATTTCTAACGAAACCTTTATAACCAAGTTGGAACCAAGAGTTCCTGGATTTTTGTTTCATTCTAACTACCTGTTGGTAAGTGTCAATGTAAGAATTGTAATAAAGTTTGATGAACGGTTTTTTGGAATTCCTTGAAGCATTATATATATCCAACGCTTCTAATCTTGACAAGTGAATTTTCTGAATTTTGGTCAACGGATACTGTATAGCTAATAATGAAAAGGCAGCTGATGCACCTGCTAATAAGATAAAGGTTGATGTTAAAATTTTTGTCAGTCTTTTCTGCTCCAAATTCATTTGGTGTTGGTCGATGGTAGGTTGTTCAAAAGTGATACCGAAAAAGCTCAACTTCTTCTTGATCGAAACTTTGAAATTATTATAAGATTTTATCACTCTATAAGTCAAATTGTAACCTTGAGTTTTAACGATTTCAAACGTGGAGAAATAAAAGGCAAAACCCAAACTTTCTTTAATCAAGGAAAACCCATAACCGGCAAAAACCCCAACCAAACCGATTTCTTTTAATTTATTCAATCCATAAACCCACAAATTATTTTGATGTTGATTACTCAACATTTCTGCAGCTGACAGTCTAGTATAAATAGCATCTATAGGAGCCGCTGCTAATGACTGGAAAAACCCGGCGACAAAACCAGCTTTCCAAGTATCTATTGGAGAATAATAGAAATCTCGCCTCAGCATTTGATTTTTTTGATCTTTATTAATATTATGACGATCATTGAAACGATCCAATGCTGTTAAGTAGGTACCGTACAAGATTAACCCAGTTGCTGAATTTGCAAGTAAAGGAGGTAAAACCTGATCGGGTATAAATCGCCACCCTTCTTTCTTTATCACACTGACTAACATCCCAATCGAGGAGTGAGTTCTGAACCGATAAGGTTTCAAGTGAATATTATCATGCTTATTTGCCAATTCCCTTACGTAGGCCAAGTAATCAAATCTTGATGGACGAAATAGTTTAACTGGAGTTCTTAAATATATTGATTGTAATTGATACACAAGAGCACGAATACCAGCTGTCGATACCGTAACACTCTGATTGTTTTTGGTGGCGGTAGATGCTTCATTTGCAGAATTTATGAGTGTGCCACCATCTAGTCGAGTTGTTGATAAATTGTGGTATTGTGCTGATATGGGAGGCGACGAGGCTGAAGAATTGGAGTTAGGTGATGATATCGCCGTATCTCGATCTGGATATGGAGGATCAAGGGATGTGGATGTGCTCATGCTAGTTCGGACAACGTGATGTCATTGAGTAGTCAGAATATATTATTATTTCTATTATTATATCTTGATAAAATGTAAATCTTGGAATTCATACGATGGCGTTCTATTCCTATTGACTATTTACTATCCGGCCCCCTTTCTCTTTCTTTTTCGTTCTCTCTTCTTAATTTTTCTATAATTAAAAACTTTTAACCACAAACTATTTCTCAGCTTGACTTATGGCAATTGTGGGACTCAGGTTGGTAAATCAGATCACAGTTAACCGTTTATCTTATTTTATAGATGATCCTAGTATTCCCGCTCACTGTTTTCTTTTTCTTTTTTTTTTTCTTTCTTTTTGTTTTGATTTATTTTTCCTCGAGCATGTAATTAGGTTTCTTTTTTAGAAACAGACAAAACGGGGAGGGTACGGGCGTGGGTTTTATAGCTACAGATACAATAAATATGGCATAGATGACGATTTGAATTCAATTCAAAATAAGGTAAAGGGGATTACTGATCTCTATAAAGTATGATTTCACTTTGTTTGAAGTAACGCCTAGCGTCTTCATCAATGAGGACCAAAGATAAATAGGTTCTGGTGGAGAATTTTTTATTGACGTCCCGATAGGTGGGAGTCAAATCAAAACCTCCCAAGAACAATCGGATGGGGATGGTTTCACCTTTCACGGGAGCCCCGTCCATGATTTCGAAGCGAACTAGAGTCTCACTATCGGTGATTTGATTAGGAGGAGCCCCTACGGTTTCACGTTTAATTAAAGATATTTCCATATGTTTAATTTTAAGACGGACCAAGAGGAAGTAGATACGACCAACAATGACATCTTTCAATGAGAATCGAGATTTCAGGTATTCGAATTCGATATGTAAACAATCTTCTATCCCCACGTCCATCTTTACTGTACTTGGGATTGGCGTTTTATTATTGTTATTGGTATTATTACTGTTAATTATAGTTTGTTGGTTTTGCTCATGTTGTTGCTGTTTGGCAGCAGCTGTGGGAGGAGGGGCCGTATACTGGAAGACCCATAATTCTTTTTCTCTTGTTATTTCAGAAGCTGATTTTCTGGATACAATCACTTTAATATAATACCTTAATCTGGCATTTTTACCACGATAACTTTCGTATTGTTTTTCGACGTTTTTGAATTCAAATGGATAAGTTTCAGGATGGACCAATTGAGAAGGAGCCGCCAATTCGGTAGCCAATGATAAAAATTCACTCGTTATTAAATTATCGGTATTTGTTTCAATCAGTCCCAATAATTGAACTTTAACACCCAAGTGATCAACTTTACGGCCCTCCTTGGTTCTAATGGTGACGGATCCCTTCACACTTTCTCCATCTTTGTAAATTGGTAATTTTTCGAGTCTCCCGTGAGGGGTTTTCACGTCAATATGTTTGCGAGATTGTTCATTATCTAGTCTAATTTCAATGTCCAAAGGAGCTTTGAAAAAAATGGACATTGGTGGAATTGAATGTGATATTAATTAGTTTTTTCTCTTATCTTTCTTAAAGTATCAGTTTATTTACTGATTCATGTAACGAGTTTAAGGATGATGGAGTATTCTGATAATCATTTGAAATAAGTAAGATAACGAGACTAAAAATCAAATCAAATAGTTTGAGTTCTCGAGGGGTTTTACATCGCACCCGTACACCATTATTTTTCAACACCCAATATGCAAAAAATTGTTATATGGTTGAAATAAATGGTTGAAATGAATTGTTGAAATAAATTGTCGAAGAAATTGTTGGAACGAAAGTTGTTGACTACCAATTGAGTAAAGCTACAATGAAAGATTAAAACTATAATGAGTATATTACGTTAGGACATAAAACTAAAAAATGAAATGATAAACTAATCCGTGATTTTAAGAAAACATTAGAGAGGAGGAATGACTTAAGAAGATCTAACGACGTGTTCCAATAAGTCAACGACTCTGGTGGAGTAACCGTATTCGTTATCGTACCAAGCAATCAATTTAACGAAAGTTGGAGATAATAAGATACCGGCCTTAGCATCAAAGACGGAAGAGTAAGAAGAACTAAGGAAATCGGTAGAAACAACGGCTTCTTCGGTGTAACCCAAGACACCTTGTAATTTACCTTGAGAGGCTTGCTTGACGGCAGCGGCAATTTCTTCATAGGTGGTTGGTTTAGCCAATCTGACGGTTAAGTCAACCACGGAAACATCGACGGTTGGAACTCTTAAAGCCATACCGGTCAATTTACCGTTTAATTCAGGGATAACTTTACCAACGGCTTTAGCAGCACCGGTAGAAGATGGAATAATGTTACCAGAAGCGGTACGACCACCTCTCCAATCTTTATGAGATGGACCATCGACGGTTTTTTGGGTGGCAGTGATGGAATGAACGGTGGTCATCAAAGCTTCTTCAATACCAAAGTTATCATTAATAACTTTAGCTAAAGGAGCCAAACAATTGGTGGTACAAGAAGCATTGGAAACAATGTTTAAGTCAGGAGTGTATTTTTCTTCATTAACACCAACCACGAACATTGGAGCATCGGCAGAAGGAGCGGTGATGATGACTTTTTTGGCACCAGCGTCAATGTGTTTTTGAGCACCTTCTAATTTGGTGAAAATACCGGTGGATTCAATAACGTAATCAACACCAGAAGCACCCCATGGAATGTTGACTGGGTCTCTTTCTTGGAAAACCTTGATGACTTTACCGTTAATGACTAAATCAGAGCCATTGGCAGTAACTTCACCTTTATAACGACCGTGTGTAGAATCGTATTTGAACATGTAAGCAGCGTAATCGGCAGCAATGAAAGGATCATTGACGGCAACAACTTGGATGTCAGGTCTTTCAAGAGCAATTCTTAAGACTAAACGACCAATACGACCGAAACCATTAATACCAATAGTGACCATTGTTAAAATTAGATTGAGTGAGTGTTTATTTGAGTGAGATAGGAGGGAGATTTAAGTTATGAAACTTAGTGATGTAGAATAGAAATAGCTGAGAAATTTGTAACTTAGAATCAAGGGGGTTTATATACTACGATGCTGAAAAGGGCTGCTACAAATTGGAGATAGGAACAAAGTCAGGTGCGTCCTCCTCCAAACACATGGAGAGAAAAGTCACCCAGGGTATGATGATAACCACATGGTGCAAAGAAGAGAAAACGACATCATCTGCTAAATAATAAAATCATAATACTAAGTGAAACAATGGATTAATCACGATACTAGGGGCCGGACTACTACTACAAAAGCAAAATTTGGAAACGTACATCAAGGTATCATATGGTTAATCATGCCACTGAAAAATTTCCCCCTGCCAAAACAAAAATAAAAAAATAACAAAAAGAACAAATCAGAATTTGGGAACACCAAAATCGGACTACCAACAAAAAAAATATATATGAATTGAAAAATTGTATTGGAGATTAGTTCAATATCGTAAAAAACACCCCCCTTGGAGTGTAGGACTGTATAACAAAATTTGCCAAAAAGAGTGGTATGGGTGCTAAATTCCATATACTTTTTTTCTTTTTTGTTAGTCCAAAATAGGATCACCAGATGGATTCAAAATAGGCGATGCCGCATTGCACTAAAAACAAAAAAAGAAACAAAAATAAAATGAAGTGAGGAAAACCAGCGTTGGAATAAGTGGTATGATTGACTGCACAATGGTTTAACCAACAAACCACCACCAAGTTGATCCTTACCTCCTCAGGTAGGAACCCCGACTATGCCGTGCCAAATATCAATTGGTAGACTGAACTAATAGCACGGGATGTACGGGTGGTTCTCAGTAAAATTTAAACAGGTACAAGTGAATTCACGAGATAGTAGATCTGCTATCGCTACATCAATACACTATGGTATCATACCATCGACCACTAATATCATACCATCAATACTACTGATATCATACCGTCAATACTACTGACATCATACCATCAATACTACTGATATCATACCGTCAATACTACTGACATCATACCATCAATACTACTGATATCATACCGTCAATACTACTGACATCATACTATCAACACGTTATTAATATCATGTAGCCCAGATGTACAGTCAGGTATCACAGTGACTACCTTGAACATTTGAATCAAAGATCTATTAGCCTATACATTAGTCTCATAGCCTAATATGTAATATGCAATATCTAATAGTCTATGAACTAGTCTCACCTAATATGTAATATCTAATAGTCTATAGTCTAATGTCTAATAGTCTCGGATGTCGGACTAACTAAATTTAACGGTCTGTTTTGTGACGCCCTATATTTTAAACCGGACCGATCTCAAATTGACGATGCTTCTATTTTCTTTTCTCTCAAGAGTGGATTTCAAGTTTAATAGGGGCGGCTTTGTTTGATTGAAACCCGTCATTAATCCGTTTAATACAGCCATATATCCATACAATAATAAAACATAATAATAGAGCACAATAGTACAATATAATACAAAATGGCATTCCAAACGCGAGATCCGACTACACGACCTACAAATAACCCATAGACAAACAATGCTATGTCTGCTTTTTCTACCACTTTTCACACTACTTTTCTTAGTTCTTAGTAGTGTTCTTAGTAGTTTTCTTGTCATTATTCCCATCGGGCTAAGCTCACACTTCAACTGGGTTTAGCTCACGCTTCAACTGGGTTTAATTGGACTTGTGGTGGTGGTAGTTTCACCCCGAGTTGCATAATTCCGGGGGTAGATCAGTTCCGGCATATTCTTTTCTGATCGCACACAAAAACCGGTACCAAACAAACCAAAAAAAAAATACCAAAAAAAAAAAAGTAATTAGATGAAAACAGAAAACTTTAAATAAAAAAAAAAAGAGACAGAAAAAAGAGACTCCCTTTCTACAAAATCAATCAATTAGTTGTCAATTACTTCTACATCTTCCTTCCACTCCACCAGCCAACCCCCTTCATCCCGATAAGCATCCCAGTATATGTCGATTCAATCATCACTGGAGTTTTTGCATCCTCCTTCTCCTTCTCCGTCAACCGTCATTCTCTAACCGGTTAAATTTATTGTATTTCATTTTACTTTAGTTTATATTACTTTATTTTATTTTATTCTGTTGTTCAATTTCCCCTTCGTATCATTGGCCTTAGTTGTGTGCCTTACTCATTTATTCATTTCATACCTTTCTTTTTTTAAACTGTTGAGTCAAGATGTCTCAGTACGATGAAATACCGCCCGATGTCATATCCCCTCATGAGGTTGACATCAAAGAAAACAACCTTAGTCAACCATTGAAACCTTTAGATACCGTGATTGCCATCTATGATTTCCCCGGCACTCAACCTTCTCATCTTCCCCTCAACCTAGGAGATACCGTCTACATTCTTTCCAAATCTGATTCTGGTTGGTGGGACGGGGTGATTTTAAACCACGATGGTGAACTATTAAGAGGCTGGCTTCCTCATAATTATGTTAGATCAGTCAATTATGTTCAACCAGTTTTGAAACATTTGAAAAATAATAAAGAAATTGATTCAATCACTGCCGCCAATACTGCCGCCAATGTATTGATTCCTTCCTTCAATAATATCTTGCAAAAAAATTTATTTGATCTGGAACGTAATTCTCCTTCAAATAGTGTTAGGAAAAATTCGGTGGTTTCATTTGCCAGTTCAGAAACAAGTATTCCTTCAGATTCGAAAAATTCATCTTCCGGTAATAATACCAATTCAGGCACTCCCCAACCGCAACCATTATCCCAACCTCCAACTAATCATCAATCTCAATCTCATTCACAACAACAAACCACCCCGCTTGCACCATCAGCTTCTCAGCAAGACCAACAAGAACAGTTGGTAGCCGACTCCAATCAACAACCCCATCATGTTCAACCATCAGTGGCTGCTGGCGCAGCAGCCGCCACTGCTGAAGCAGAACCCAGTTCAGCTAATCAATCACATCATGCCTCCAGTATCACCAGCTCCAATAGCTTTGTTGATCAATCTCAGGCAAGTTTAGGAACAGGTGAAATTAATGATAATATAACATTTGTTTCAACAGTCGAAGCAGAAAAATTGGCCGCCGATTATAAATTGGCTAATCGTCGTAATATAGTTTGGTTACCTCGTTTAACCGGGGCTGGTGATGCCATTTTTTATTCGGAACAATTAAACGTATATTGTGAATCTTGTCCCATGTCTCCCTATGTTCCCGAAATTGATAATACTGATGATAATCTCGATAATCCTTCTCAACAATCAATCGAGGCTAATCCTATCATTGCTCATGAATCAGAATTCACCAATGATTCTCATGATGATCATCCAACTCTGGGTACCGACTTTAGATCAAGTGCAAGTACCGGTAAAGGGTTTGATCCTTTAAAACGTGATTCAACTTCCTCATTACATTCTCAAAGTTCTGGTACTAGTTCTTATCATCATTTTGCTCAACCTTTTTATGCCATGCCCGGCTTATTCTATAGCCATTCGTCTGATATCACTTATTGGACCGAACTTAAAGAAAGGTTCAATTATTTACTCGATTTATCATACAAAGCCTTGAAGGATCATAACAAACAATTATTCAGTACTCATTTCACTCGTTTAACGAAAGTTATCTCGATCGTGGCTTCAGCATCTCGTTTGGTACAACATGATTTCATTAACACCAAATATGAAAGATCCGTTAGAAGAAAATTGAAGAGAATAGCAGGCTCTTATGCTCAAATTTATATTAATGGTATTTTACACCTTAGTTACATGCATTATTCTCAAGAAGCTTCAGATGCTCAGTTGTTTAGTATTGATATCACCAAATTGAATAAATCGACCAGTGTTCCAACCAGTTCTTTCCAGAGTAACCTGTCTTCCATTTCAACGGTTCGTCAAAATTCAAATGATAGTAATACAAATCCAGGTAATAATGAAACCGTGACAAATCAAACTTTAAATTCACTTACCAATAATTTGAACAACTTAACTCTCAATAGTAATGATGAATATATTACTTACTTACAACAGATTGAATATGAAGTTGAAACCTTGAGAACCAATATCAATGCATTAACCAAAATCTTCTTGAAATTAACTCGTGATAAGAAAGTCCGTAAAAGTGATTATGATGGATCGGATGCTTCTGATGAAGAAGGTGAAGATCGTTACAATATTTTACCTCAAGTTTATCCTCGTTTCATCACTGATGAATTTAATGGTGGGAATTGGTGCAATCCATTCTTCGCTACCAGAAACCCGGTACTTAATGCTAGTGGTGATGATTTGAAAAATAGGTATCATCTGAAAGTTATTATCGATAGAGAAGCCTTTGAATCAATTAAAAAATCAACGGATGAAATGAGTAAATTAAGTAAAGAAACTTTGGAATTCTTGGATCCAGAACTGCAACATAAATATTATAATGAAAAATTGAAAAGTGAAAGAAATACTCAGATTTTAAGACTCATTTATAAATATTTGTTCCACGCGGGTGAAACTATTGACTTGATCGAATCATTTGATTTCACCGTGTTTTGTTTGATTAAAAGATATTCATCCACCGAAGATGATCCTGAACGTGTGTTAGGTGAATTCCAAAAAATTCAAAAAATCAATTTAGATGGTAAACGCAGCAGTGGGGCTAGTGGATTCAGTGGTGGAAGCAGTCACAGCGGTGGTAGTGGAGGTCCTTCAGCACCTCCAAGACCAATACTTTCTGGTACTGGGTCTATTGCAAGTACAGTTCCTAGTATTGCCCCCAGTGATTCTACTGAAGTTATCAGTAAAGATGATGGAACCACAAGTGCTGATACCACCACAACTAATGAGAATGAAACCACAGATACCACTCCGGTACATCCTCATCTTAATACTAAACTGTCAGATATGGAGACCACTTCTAGCAGTAATTTGACATTTGATTATCCAGTGGTCCTTGAATTCTTTCAATTTAAACAACAATTCCATGATCTCATATCAAACATTGTCATGGCTACTCAGGCTCTTACCGTACAAGATCCTGATGTATTTAAAGGCATGAAGGATGAAGACCCTCTTTTCTATAGCCGTGATGTCTTGAAGATCCCCACCGAAAAGGCAGCCATGCTTTTATCTAATATCTTGGCGGACCAAGCTACCAATCCTAAAGGTGAAGATTCAATTTCTTTGAACCCTGACACTTTGATGTCTACTATTTTGGTGGATGGTTCAAAATTCTTCGAATCAATTTTGAGCATTATTCAACAGCTCATTGATGAAAGAGAAACTATTTTGAATTATGCCACCAGAGTCATGCATGATGATTTCAACATGCAATTATTACTTATCGAAAGAAACAATACCATTTTATCAGAGAAATCAGAAGATGGTCACCTGTACTTCACGGGTAAAAAACAATCAAATGACGTTCCTTGGTATTTGGAAGGTGATGAGGAATATGATTTATTAATGGATGTTAAAGGTAACATTAAGGGTGGTACCAAAGAAGCCTTGATTGCTCATTTGACTCACCATGATTTGTTTGACAGTAATTTCAATACTGCCTTTATTCTTACTTTTGCTACTATAATGAAAATCAATGAATTCATAAATTTATTGATTAATAGATTTAACATCGAAGCTCCAGAGGGTTTAAGTTTTGAAGAATATAATACCTGGATCGCCAAAAAACAAAACCCAATTAGATTGAGAGTCATGAATATCATGAAATTATTGGTTGAAAAGCATTGGTGTAACTCGTACTATAATGAGACTGTATTGAGAAAATGGCTCAAGTTCACCCAATCTTCACCAGTACAATCTTTTTCGATTGGTAAAGTTCTAGAAAGTCACATCAAGAAGCTACTTAATGGTGAGATAATTTGCCGCGAACGTGAACCAAGTATTCCTGATTTCAGACCTCCTGCACCATTAACTAAGGGCTTCTCGTTGAAGAAGGTTAAATTATTAGATATTGATTACATTGAATTGGCCAGACAATTAACATTAAGGGAATTCAAATTATACGCGAAGATTACCAAATTGGCCTGTATTTCCAAAGTTTGGGGTAAAAAATCTGGTTTAGCTGAAAGTATTGAACCAATCACCAATTTCATTAGGGCATCTAACCAGTTGACTAATTATGTGGCCTATATGATATTGAGAAAACCTGACCCAAGAAAGAGAGTCCAAATCATCAGATACTTTGTTCAAGTGGCTGAGAAATGTAGACAATATAACAATTTTTCATCCATGACCGCAATCATCTCGGCCTTATATTCTTCTCCTATTCATAGATTGAAGAAGACTTGGAGATTTGTCTCACCCGATACCATGTCCCATTTACAAAACATGAACAAGTTAATGAATTCATCAAGAAATTTCAATGAATACAGAGATGTCTTAAAATTTGTGGGTTCTGAACCATGTGTTCCATTCTTTGGTGTTTACTTGAGTGATTTAACTTTTGCTTATCATGGGAATCCTGATCATTTATTGAATAGACCACGTATGGTCAATTTTGCTAAGCGTGCTAAGACCTGTGAAATCGTGTTGGGAATTGATAGATTCAAGAGTACGGGCTATAACTTACAGGAAGTGCTTGAAATACAAAAATACTTGGACCTGTGGTTTGATAAATGTCCTACAATTGAAGAACAATATCAAATCTCCTTAAACTTGGAACCAAGAGAACAAGCACAACAAAGTGAAACAAGTCACGGTTCCAATCCCGGCAACAACTTCAGAAATGCTAAATCATCATTGGGACCCTTCTCATTCAAATAGTTTGATCTGAAAGAATTAAGTAGTCTTTTATCGGATACTTTTTAAATTAATATTGTCAATTGACAATCAGTTTGTGATTTGCTAACCTTAATGTAGCATTTGTAGGTTGAAGCTCACGCGTGAAGGACGAGAACAGAAAAAATCCTGATTACCTCTATCGTTTTATGATTTAGATCGCGATCCAAAAGTATACAGATCGACTCAATCTTGTCCTTATTGTTACAATATGACTTGAAGAGTAGAGCCCAAGCAGTTTATATCCACTAGTTTTGTAAGTTCCGAGTTCCGACAGCCAAAGATCCGATTTCACAGCGCCTGAGAAAACAAGAAAATTACAAAAAAGGAAAGTAAGGATCAAACGAGACACTGACAAACCTTAAAAAAAAATACGGAAAAAAGAAAAAAAAAAAGAGAGAGCAAAAAACAAGAATTGACAAGTCGCCTTGAAATCAACGTGCTAACATCTATTGATTGACCAGAACGATCACGGTATACCCAATTGAAACATAAATTATCTGAGAATTAGACAGAGAGAGCTGATTATATTGATCGTAGCTTCAAAATGTTCACGAAGCTAAGAAATTTCTCTGAAGATGTGGCCAAAAGCTTGAATCAAAATGAAGGACAGAATCGGCGTAATTCTAATCCCATAAAAGAATTGAAGAATGAATCCAAACTTTTAAGCACAAAGACTCCTGATGCTAGTGAATTGACTCAACCAGAAGACGAGCCATTATCAGCTACACCATCGAAAAATGACTTACAAGATGGAGTGACCGATACAACCGAAGAGGGAAGTAAAAGACCCACCTCCTCTAGAAATGGCCCTACTGATAAAATATCCTCCGACTCTCCTTCACCCGCGCCAGTTCAGACAGTGGCAGGCATTGATATAAATACATTACCCCCTCCTATAAGGTCAAAGTTGAAGAAGTTTATCAAATATGAAGAGAAATATCCCGTATTGTTGGATGCATATAAGACCGAAAAGAAGAAAGGTGATTTGATTCTTTCGTTCGAAAAAGTTTTAGAGGAAAATACCCCCATCAGTTCGATATCAGATGCAGATGTATTGGTAGAATACATCAATGGCCTTAGTGAAAAAACTTCTTTACTTAATGCCGAGCTCAGATCGAAAGTCAGTGAGAATAGCCGATTGGCCAGGGAGAATCAAAAGATCGAGAGCCGACTAGAAACTGCCGAATCAAATCTCAAAGAAGCTGAAGCAAAATTAAAGGCCAAGGAAGAAGAGTTGAAAAAAGAAACGGATGTATCAACAAAGGATGCTTCCCCAAAACCAGAATTAATTGAGTTACTGGACTACAAGAAGAAAATTGAGAGTTATGAAATAGAGTTTAAATCACTTAATGAACAAGTCAATAAGTTAACCACGGAAAGCACAGAATTGAAAGCCCAGCTTGATGAGTCAAAGGAGAATATCAAAAAGTTACAGGAAGAACTAGATACCACAAAACAGAATCAAAGCTCAAGTGATTCATTGAAGGATCTTGAGAACGAAATCTCGGATTACAAAAAACAATTATCAACTTTGGAAGAGAAGAACAAAAGCTTGGAAAGCTCAATAAAAGACCATAAGTCTGCGACGAGATCTTCCACTGAAAAGTCAGAATCTGAAGTGGAGTCTTTGAAAAAGAAGATTTCAGAACTTGAATCAGAAATTTCTGGTTTAAATCAACAATCGAACTCTTTATCTGTCGAGCTTTCTGAAAAGAAGAAAAAGATTGAAGAACTTGAGGATCAACAGGTTTCTCACGATACCAAGGAGCCTGAAACACCTCATGCAACTCAAAGCACATCAACTGGAGGAGGAAATAAAAAGAAGAATAAAAAGAAAAATAATAAGAAAGGAAATTCAGGTGCCAATAACAACACTGAAACGATTTCTCCTGCATCTGCTTCTACTGCCGATCCTAAAGGCTTGATCGAACCAGCTGAGTATGAGAAATTGAAAGAAGAACATAAACGTGTTGATGAGGAATTGAAGAAAGCCAATGATGAAAAAGCAGAAATAGTTACCAAATTTACGGAATTGAAGTCTAAGTATGAAGATATACTCAAGACCCATCAATCAACAAAGACTGAATTAAATTCCAAGAATGAAGACGTGGAAAACTTAAGGGACCTGTTGAGGGATTTGGGCGATGACTTGGTTGAGGCTAGAGATCAAATTAAGAGCTTGAAAGCCGCTTCAAACGAAAAGGGAGAGTCAGATTTGAAGGATTTGGAGACCAGCTTAAAGGATCTTCAATCCTCTCATACTAAGTTACAAGAAACACTTGACAAAAAGGATAAACTTTTCGATTCTAATAATAAAGAATTGACTTCCACAAAACAAGAAAAGGAACAACTCGCCAAAGACTTAAAGGCGAAAGAAGATGTGCTTTCTCAAACTATTAAAGAGCACGAAGCTAAGTCTGAAGAATTTAAGCACAAAATAGCTGATCTTCAAAGGTCAGTAGATGGCCATAAGACATTGAAACAAGAACTTCATGATTTGGTTGATAAACACAATGGTTTGAATTCCGAGTATGAAACAAGTAAGAAGGAAATTACGGCCCTCACAAAAGAAAGAGGTGATTTGAATACTAGAATTTCTGAGTTAACGAAGTTCAAGAGTAATGATTCTTCATTAAAATTGGAACTTGCATCCCTCAAGACATCTATCACGCATAAAGATCAAATGATTGATGATTATAAGAAACAAATTCAAGAGCTCTCTAAAAAGAAAGACGAATTAAATGAAACAGTTTCAAATCTTAAGGTTCGTAATAATGAACTTTCCAATAGCAACAAAACTTTGGTTACCGAAAAATCAGAGTTAGTCACTAAACAAGAGCTTTATATTGAAAAGACTAACTCATTGAACTTAGAGTTAACTAAGCTTCAGAATGAAAAACAAGCAATTGTTGATCAACTAGGCTCGTTACAACTAAAATACGACTCTTTGGTCAAAGATACTTCAAATTCTAAAACAGAAATACAGTCATATAAACAACAATATGAAGAGCTTGCTATGAAGTCTAAGGAAGCTTCTACCAGAATTGAGAATTTGGAAGATGAATTGACCGAAGCAAGAAATATGTTGCAAGAGAGAACACGCGAATCATCTACTATTAGAAGACTATTGATCGATGCTGAAGAGCAAATTCAATCTAAGAACTCGGAACTTAAGTCAGAAATCTCCAAGATTAACGAAGAGAAAATGGAGGTGGAGTCTAGTTGTCAATTATTAATTAAGAAGAAGCAAAGAGAAGTTGATGAACTTAAATCCATTACTGAAAATTATTTATTGAAAATTGGTGATTTGGAGACTAAATTACATGAATTGAGAGAAAAATACGATAGTTTGGAACAAAGTAAGTCTAAAGAACAATCGCCATATGACGATGGTAACAATCTTGAGGATATCCAGCAAACCATCGAGACCCTAAGGAGTTCATTGCAAATGTCCTCCAAGAAAGTGAAAGACTACGAAAATTTAAACAACATTTTAAAAAAACTTAACGAAGAGTCGAGCTTGAAGTTCGAAAGATTATCTAAGAATTACAAACTTTTAACCCAACAGTACAGACAAATGAAATCTCAATCTAGCACTCCGGTAAACGGCCATTCATCACCTTCAAGTTCTACCAGACAGTCATTAGAAGTAACATCTCCAAATTCAGATCACGCGTCGAGTGGTAGCGAACCTGTTTCAGCTTCTTCCTCTACCAATGTTGCATATCTCAAGAACGTCTTATTGGGATTCTTTGAGCATAAAGAACAACGTGAACAGTTATTACCCGTTGTCAAAACATTATTCAACCTTGATGCTGAAGATGAAAAGAAGTTCCTACTTGCTTTGAAGTAATTTTGATAGTCCGCCCGTGCCGCATAACTAAGTAGAAAAAAAAAAAAAAAGTAAAAAGGACAAAGAAAAATCTCTGCACATCATACATACTTTTTGTAATAATAATTCAGATCATAGTTAACATAACTTTGTAAATAAGATTGTCCCTTTCGATCTTCTCAAATATGCAAGATCCTTTTGATCAAAAGAAACAGTTCATTCTCAATGAGATAAATAATACGAGAGCGGAGACCCCTGATGCTTCTCCTAAAGGTACTATCGATGAGATATGTCTCCCTATAATTGAACTGATCAATTCCAGCAAAGATATGTTTACCACCTCTTCATGTTCTGGTAGAGTATCGGTCTTCTTGGAAGGTGTCAAGGATATTCAAGACTTGGACGACATCAAGATCGGAGCTAAGGGAAACCAAGGACATTGGTTATTTGTGACGCATGATCCCAAGTCTTTACCCCACTGGTATAAATCCATCGATTTCAAGTACGATACAAATGAACAACTGAAACTTAGTACTATGATTGACCTGAAGACAAGATACATTTTGTTTAAGTTTGAACCATTGATTTTGCATGTTAAATGTCGTAACTTAGAAATGGCCAATGCATTATATTCCACTGCCATGGGTTGTGGATTCCGAGAAACTGGAATTGGTAGCAATAACATCGTGGGTATAAGAATATCGATCAAGCTAGACGTGCCAATCGGGTACTTACAAAAACCAAATACTGATCAAGAAGAAGGAGACTTAGTATCATTTGTCAGTGAGGATTATTTGGAAGTGATAACAAAACTTTCCGAAGATAGATTCAAGGAAAATTTTAAGAAACTTGATGCATTACACCGGGCTATTGATAAACTAAATACGACTACGAAGCATGATGAAGGTACTAAGATTACTAAACCTGAATCAAAAGAGGAACGAAGACAAAGAAAAATGGCTGAAGGAATGTCTCGTAGAGATGCGGTCAGGAAAGAAAAAGAACAGAAGAAGAAAGAAAAATTAGCCAAACAAGCATCCGAAACTGAAAATCAAGCATAAACCTGTAAATAGCATTCATGACCAACATATTCAATGTACATTAGTTGATATAGTTTGCACTCTTCGTAGGTCCCTGTTTTTGCAGCTTACATAAGCGAAGAAATTACATAAAAAAAAAATTTTTTTTTTCAGTAGTGGTGAGCTTTAGACCTTTCTTTTTTCGTTGGTTCGATCTTATGAGTCAAAATCATCTCTCTTTTTTTTAACATTGAATTTGTTTCATCTTGAATTCATTACTAGTGATATCAATCGTGTTAGTATAACGCTTGTTCAATAGACAGATTGACACAAGAAAACTAAATCATGGCTGCTCAACCAAACACTGAAGGCTTGGAAAAGTTAAACATCAAGGAAGAAGGGGCTCCAGCTGCTGCTCCAGCTGCTGATGTTCCATTAGGGGAAGATGGTCAACCATTATCTAAAAAAGCATTAAAGAAATTGGAAAAGGAAAGGGAAAAGGCCAAGAAGAAGGCTGAAAGAGAAGCTCAATTAGCTAAAGAAAAAGCTGAAAGAGAAGCCCAAGCTGCCAATGATCCAGCCAAAGAAAATTATGGTAAATTACCATTGAACAATTCAGCTACTAAAACTAATCAAGTTAGAGTTCAAATCGCTGATTTATCCGCAGCAGATGATGGTAAGGAAGTTATCTTGAGAGCTAGAGCTCATAATTCTAGACAACAAGGTGCTACCATGGCCTTTTTAACTTTAAGACAACAAACTCATTTGATTCAAGCTTTAATTAAATCTAATGGTGAAAGCATTTCTAAACAAATGGTGAAATGGGCTGGTAGTATTAACTTAGAATCCATTGTTTTAGTTCACGGTATTGTCAGAAAAGTGGAAGAACCAATTAAATCTGCCACTGTTCAAGATGCTGAAATTCAAATCACCAAGATTTATACTATTCAAGAAACCCCTGAACAATTGCCTATGTTGATTGAAGATGCTGCTAGATCTGATGCTGAAGCTGAAGCTTCTGGTTTACCAGTGGTTAACTTGGATACCAGATTAGACTCCAGAGTGATTGATTTAAGAACTCCAACCAATCAAGCCATCTTCAAGATTCAAGCCGGTATTTGTCAATTATTTAGAGAATTCTTAAATAACAAAGGTTTCACCGAAATTCATACTCCTAAAATCATTGCTGCTCCATCTGAAGGTGGTTCCAATGTTTTTGAAATTTCATACTTTAAAGGTAAAGCTTATTTAGCTCAATCTCCTCAAACTTATAAACAACAATTAATTGCTGCTGATTTTGAAAAAGTTTTTGAAGTTGCTCCAGTTTTCAGAGCTGAAAACTCCAACACTCATCGTCATATGACCGAATTCACTGGGTTAGATTTAGAAATGACTTTCGAAGAACATTATCATGAAGTTCTTGACGTTTTATCCGATTTGTTTGTTTTCATTTTCACCGAATTGAAGAAAAGATATGGTAAAGAAATTGCCACTGTTAGAAAACAATTCCCCGTGGAAGAATTCAAGATCCCTGCTGATGGTAAGATGGTCAAATTACATTTCAAAGAAGGTATTGCTTTATTAAGAGAAGCTGGTAAAGAAGTTGATGATTTCGAAGATTTATCCACTGAAAATGAAAAATTATTGGGTAAATTAGTTAAGGAAAAATATGATACTGATTTCTACATTTTGGATAAATTCCCATTAGCAATCAGACCATTCTATACCATGCCTGATGCCGAAGATCCAAGATATTCCAACTCTTATGATTTCTTCATGAGAGGTGAAGAAATTTTATCCGGTGCTCAACGTATTCATGATGCCAAATTCTTGAGAGAAAGATTGGCTGCTCATGAAGTCGATCCTAGTGTTCCTGGTATGAATGAATATGTGGAAGCTTTTAGTTATGGGTGTGCTCCACATGCTGGTGGTGGTATTGGTTTAGAAAGAGTGTTGATGTTCTTCTTGGATTTGAAGAACATTCGTCGTGCTAGTTTGTTCCCAAGAGACCCCAAGAGATTAACCCCATAATTGTTTATAGTCAATAATACATTTGTAACGTTAACGAAGTGTAAACAGTACTAAGCGTAAACAACTCATAGTATGCGAGTAGAAGTAAAAGTAGTAGTAGTGCGATGGATAAGGAATGAAAAATCGCACTCAGTAAATTTCTCCCTTATTTTATTAAAAAAAGCGTTATCAAAACAGATATTTAGTTGAATTTATCTACCTATTAATCATTGAAGTCATCATATCCTAATAATGGACAATAATTCCAGTCATAATAATAGTAATAATGCTACTAGCAATTCCACATACCTACCCAATCCAAATGATACGAACGCCACCATTTTATTGATGGGATTACGTCGAGGAGGGAAATCTTCGATATGTAAAGTTGTATTTCATGATATGCAACCATTAGATACACTTTATTTGGAAAGTACACTGAAGCCTACCAGTGAGCAGTTTTCGCTGTTAATTGATTTGAGTTTAATGGAGATACCTGGGCAATTAAATTATTTTGAACCTGAATATGATAGTGCACGAATTTTTCAGAGTGTGGGAGCATTAGTTTATGTAATTGATTCTCAAGATGAATATTTGAATGCATTAACTAATTTATCGATGATTATTGAATTTGCATACAAAGTGAATCCCAAGATTCATATTGAAGTGTTAATTCATAAAATTGACGGATTAACGGAAGATTATCGAATTGATGCTCAAACTGATATAATGCAAAGAACGGGAGATGAATTATTGGATTTAGGGTTAGAAGGGGTTCAGGTTAGTTTTTATTTAACATCGATATTTGATCAATCAATTTACGAAGCATTTTCTAAAATAGTACAAAAATTAATTCCTGAATTACCTAGTTTAGAAAATATGTTGGATAATTTAGTACAACATCTGTCGATTGATAAAGTTTTTTTATTTGATGTTAATTCTAAATTATACGTGGCTACTGATTCATCCCCAGTGGATATACAAACTTACGAGGTGTGTGCTGAATTTATTGATATTACCATTGATTTAGATGAATTATATATTGATAATGATATAAATGGAGGTAATAAATTGGCTAATAAACAGGAAATTCGATCCATTAGTCGGTTATCCAACCATTCATTACTTTATTTAAGACAGATGATTCGTGGGTTGGCATTGGTGGCCTTAATTAGAAACGATGATGATAGTAGTGATATTGATGGCATGTTAACGGTGGTTGACTATAATGTTAATTTGTTTAAACAGGCACTTATGCAAATGTGGTCAAATAGTAAATTTGTGAAAAAAGTCAATCAACCCACCGAATCAGGTTCTCCCAGTGTATAATACTGTTTGGATATTAAGTATTACATTTAGTATTATATGTGGTAGTATAGTATTATATCTAATATTGTAGTAGTATAGTATTATTGTAGTAGTGATGGCTGCAATGGAGCTGGATTACATAATCGACCGGCGCACGTGACCACGACCTGCATATTCCAATTTCATATTATAACCGTGGGGCTTATTAAATGGTGTCTTCATCTACATGAATGATTTATAATCGTGAAGTTTATTAAATAGTGTATATCATAAAGAAAAAGCACAAACAAATCGTATAACAAAAAGAAAAATATAAGAGAAATCAAGTATATTAAGGACCTTTTTTTTCTTTTTTTTGTATTATGAATTTTTTTTTAGGCTTTTATAATGCAAAAAATAGTGTACAGAAAGTAAAAGAAGTTAAAGGAGAAGAAATTACCAGCATTCGTAACCACCATCAACCACCAAGTTGTGACCAGTGGTGTAGGAAGAGGCCGAATCACTAGCCAAGTATAAGATTGACCCAACGAATTCTTTTGGCTCAGCCATTCTCTTCATGGGGATTTTAGATTCCCAAGCATCCTTCATTTCAGAGTGACCCGAAATGACATTTCTGGTCAAAGGAGTTAAAATGTAACCAGGACTTAAAGTGTTAACACGAATGTTGTATTTAGCCCATTCACAAGCCAAAGATCTAACCAAATGAATAACACCAGCTTTGGACATGTTGTACATACATTGAGGTTGAGGATCATTGACAATGGTACCGGACATGGAACCAATCAAGATGATGGAACCAGATTGGTTATTGGCAATTAAAGGACGAGCAAAAGCCTGGGCCACGTAGAAAGCACCCAACCCGTTGACCTTCAAGATACCTTCTGCGTTTGGAGCAGGGTAGTCTTCGGCAGGGAAATTTTCACAGTAACCAGCAGAATTGATTAACAAATCACTAATTTTATGGTGGTGTTCGTTGATGGCATTGAAGGTGGTTTCAACCGATTCAGAGTCACCAATGTTACAAGACCAAGCAGAAACTTCGCCAATGGGAGATTCGTGTTTACCCTTCAAGGTTTCTTCACCCCATTTGGCCAAGTCTTTGGCAGCTTGTTTGGTTCTTTCCAAATTCATGTCAATTAAGGCAACCTCGGCACCTTGGGCCAACAAGGCACGAGCCACCACCGAAGCCAAACCACCAGATCCACCAGTGAGGATGGCCAATCTGCCATCCAATCTAAAGTTTGGAACAACGTTGTCGTATGAGAAATCCATGGTAAATGTGTGTGTTGATAGAAAAGTTTAAAGATGAAGAACAAACTGATAAGCGAACAACACACCCAGCAGATTATCAATATTTATATGATTTTTAAAAATAGAGTATGATAACAGAACCAGAAAAAAGAAAAGATAAAAAAAAAGAAACCAACGAAAAAGAAACAACTAAGAAGCAAAAAGAAAATAAAAGAATTATTAAACCAAACAAAATCAACCCCTACGCTACAGCACAGCACAAGAAAGTCCAGGAAAAGAAACAATGACTCCCTAAAGGTGATTGAGATTTAAATGGGGGAATGGCCCTTTGCTTAGAAGCAACTCGATAATCCGGGGTATCCTCCATACTCAATACCTTAATATCTAACACCTTAACACTCACTAAATAATATGGGTAAGAACAGAAGATGTACCACAATTCTTGCCGATGACCGTTTTGCACTTTCTTTTGCGAACAAAAATGACAAGTTACACAAATAATGCCGATGATCATACCGGGTTCACCTCAACTTTCTTTTTTTGTAATCGCACCGCCAAAAACAAAAAAGAAACTGAGCAGCAAACACAAAAAGAAAAGAGAGCGGGTCCTGTATACAAAGTGGGGGTGCGAAAGGCGGCCCTTCGGTGAACAATTCTCGGAGTATCCTTTCGATGCGGTTCCATTCCTTCCATTCTGTTTGCAGGTTTGGGGTTTTGCAGGTTGGCTGGATTATGATGTAGTAATACAGTTGATGATGTTAACTTACAGTTGACACAAACAACAGGAGCAATCATGTCCAGTCTTCACGCCCATTATAAAAGACCAGTACACTCACAGCTTCATTTACACCTCAAATTATGGCTCCTTCATTGCCTGTTGCATTTTGTTAGTCCATTTGTGACAAGTGCATTGGCAATTGCTACTTCGTATGGCTTCGGTGATCTTGGACTAGTAAGATGTATCGATACATGATGAAGCCATCACGATCGTAAACAATGATCTTGTGGAAGGTTGCTTGTCATTCAAACCAGTCAAAGTCACTAGGTGCACGCTGAATAATGCCAGCCGGCTAGTAATCAGATGGACGCGCAAATGTCATTTATCGAGGTCTGGCACCATCTTTTTGTAAAAGCCATCCGGTACTCTTTCAGACTTCAAAGCCTATATGGTGCCATAAGAATTTCCAATGTTATTGGAATGATAATTAAGTCTAAATTTTGATGTTCTGTAAGCCAATGGGTATTTTCTCTGATGCCGAGAATTCGTGCACTTGCTTCTTCGATGGTTCCCTGTCGTTACCCATACTTTGTGACGGCTCACTAAGAATGAACACGATACGAAGAGCTTCAAAGCGTAAATTACGGATAAAGTTAATTCTTAAGTGCAGATGGGATGCCTACAATATTAAAACAGAAAATTCTCATGATGGTAAGTATTACAGGGCTATCGTCACCTCCGTTTGAATTCCAAACTACAAGATGATTTCGTAGAATATCAGTGAAAATTGGGAATGATTCTAATCAAATGATCCGGCATACAAGTTACTAGGATTTTTCGCAACCATGCTCCATTTCAGTTTGGTTTTGACCAATTAATGTGCACAAGTAGTTACCCATACCAATGAAGCAATTTCCTTGGAGTTAGAGCTCTTTGAATGATAGGACTTCTCAATAGTATTCATGTGGTTTTTACTTGGTTGGTTTATCTTAGGCAGAATACTTGCGCTATTTTCATGTATCTGAAATTTTTATTCTACAAAGTATAACAGCTCCCTAAGAGTCTTTCAAGCTGTATCTACTTGCCACTGTTAGGATATCCATATTTTATTTGAACTTGAAAACATATAGAGCAAGAAAAAGATATTATATTAGGGAACTTAAATCGATTTAAATAGCATATTGCTAATATTAAAAATAGAAAAATCAAAGATCAATCCAACCCGTTCACTTTTAAGATCTGGTCCACTGAATCTAAGATTGACGTCTTTAAATCTATGAATCTGAAATCTAGTACTTTTTTAGTTTTTGAATTATCAACATTAGCACTTTGTTGTGCGAGCAATTCTCCCTCACCTGGATTTCCAATAGGTATCTTGCCCCTTAATTGAGGCACATTATCATTCAAAATATTTAAAATCATTTGATGGTTAGCTTTTTCTTCCCATAGCAACAATCTTTCATTGATCATGTCATTTTCAAAGGCTAATATGTGGGCCTTAGCAACATCTCGTACGTCAATAAACGCGCCATCAAATACTGGTACTTCGCTATCTTTACTCAATTTAATATATTGATTCAAAATTTCGGCCGAAAAATTCAAACTTTCCTTTACCTCTGCATCAAAGGCCTGGGGACCAAACACGTAGGTAGGATTAATTACATTAAGGTTGAAGTTAACGTTATTCTCCTTGACAAATTGCCACGCCAGCAATTCAGCAAACTTTTTTGATCCTCGGTAACCAGAATCACCATTCAACAAAGATTGTTCCCAAGTGGCCTCATTCCAAGATTCTTCTGTATAAGTAGTAGTAGCATAATTCTTAGTAGTTGTCATTACGGCGGCGAAAGAAGAGGTGACCACTACTTCTTTGATCTGACTACCGTATTTGTGGATTGCTTTCAAAGCATTGACGGTACCATTGATGGCGGGGTTTAAGAGTTCTTCCTCAATATTATCAACATGCATTACTACCGGGGAAGCAGTGTGTAGGAAAACATCAATATCTGGATGATTTTGCAAAGCTTTATCAAAACCACCAACAGCTTGAAGATCAGAAACTATTTCGTACGAAAATTTGGGACTACTGAAAAGCTTGACGAGATTGTCACCTTTTCCAGTAGTTCTTACCGAGCCGACTACCGTATAACCATTTTCAAGTAGTTGCTTGATGATATGTTGAGCAATAAAGCCGGTTGCGCCTGATACAAAAACCTTGGTCATTTTTGGTTATCTTTTGAAATTGGATTCACTTGTATGTGAATCGTATGTAAAGTCTCCCAAAAATTGGGCTTATTGGCAGATGGTGCCGCATATTTATAGAAAAGATCCATCGATGCTTACTAATGATTGATGTATTGCCCCGCTTGTCAAGTTTTTGAACTAATCGTTTTCTCCGTTTCCTGTATTTTTTTTTTTTTGTTTTCTTTTACAATATGTACCTTGTCACCAATTTTGTATGGTTTATTTTTTGAAGATAAGAGCGATGAGAACTTCCGCAACCAGATGCACGAAAACAACGATTATTTTTATTTGAGATTTTTGCACGCTTGCAATACACCTAACGGCCATAGAAACATCTCTTCACAAGAAAGAGCAAGATTATGACTATATATACAGGAGTAAACTTAGTGTGAATTTCTGATGTCCTTTTAAATATTGTATTTTTTTTTTTTTTTTTTGGATATGATGGCTTCTTACATTTAGCGAACTTGAAAGGATTCCTGTCAAGTCTAATGCCATAATGAATTAAAGGTATCGCAATGGCCCTGTATTTCTCAAGTTTAAGATAGGTATGGACGTATAGGTATAGTATATGTATGTATGTAAAGCATTTCTATGTAAAGTGTTTGTATGTATGTAAACTTATGTATATAAGTAGAGTATAAGTAGTCCAGCTGTATAGGGTATGATGTGTGTGTCTACTTATATACCACCTGACCTTTGGCTTCACTTTCTTCATTCATTTTTTTTAATCTTTGTAGATTACGTTCATCTCGTTTTGATTGTTGTCTTTCAAATCTTTGGTTAGCCCAGTTTCTTAATCGTTCACCATATTTCAAACAAAAAATGGGGAATGGTACTCCCAAGGCTAATGCAATAAATGCACATAATGTATTACCCCAACCATAGTTTAATTTGGCATACATAGCGTGTGCAAATAATGGGAATGCAAATCCAAAACAACTTCTAAAAACGGCAGCCGCTGCCACTGCACTAGCTGCAAAACGATTATTCATTTGAATTAAATAGGTCTGAATCAGTTGAAATACGCAAACCATACAGAAGGCAAATATACCTGCCCCAATACATGGAACTAACCAAAATACTTTAAAATGGGCACCCCAACCATAAACTAATAATCCAACTGGTGCCAATGTCCCTGCAACAATAAGACAATTTAACCTATATTCGGGTTTATGAACTCCTCCATGTTTTTCCACTTGTTTATTGTAAACCAAATTAACCATCCAACACCAAAAGACAGCTCCAATGATATATCCACAACCCATGGACAAATACATCAACCCAGCAATATTAACACTGAACCCATAACTGTCACGAAACACGGTGGGAAAAGTCACCACCATTAAATACATGAACCCATAGATAAATGCCATGAATGATCCCAACCCGGTCACCATGGGATGTCCCACTATGAATTGTAATGGTCTAGTCACGGCAACATAAAATTTACCCCAGGTGGTTTCTCCATCAGCAATTTCATATATGGTATGTAAATGTTGATTACCAGTGGCTTTTCTTAATTTATTAGCCTTGATTCTCAATAATCGTGGTGAATAAGTTTCTTTGAAAAAAAATAATCCAAATAATGCTAATGCAAATGTAAATATTGATAAAATGTAAAAACACCAATGCCAATTCATCCCCGTTACAATAAAACTTGCAATAACAGGTGCTAACACGGGACCTAATTGAGGACTAATAGAATAAGCAGCCATCGCAGTATTTCTTTCATCATCACGCCAAATATCAGCTAAAGTACCAGCACCAACATTAAGTGCAGCACATCCTCCTAAACCACCCAAGAATCGAAAAACACATAATTGAGCCGTGGTTTTAGCAAATCCACAACATAAATTGAATAATCCCACGATCCAAATTGAGATATTTAATACTGGCTTACGTCCAACTCGATCCAGTTCCGATAAGGGGGCAATCACCAACGGTCCTAATGCCCATGCCAAAATCATAATTGATACACTAAATGATTGTAAAAAAGTGGAATTGGTCATATGCAAACTCTTAGCAATATCATCCATGGCTGGAGATAAAATCGAGGAAGACATTGGAGACATTAATGTATACAAACTAACAATCAAGGTTTGGAAACATCTTTGTTTATTAGACCAATTACGGGGGTAATCAGGATCATCAATTCCTTCCCACGTTACCAATTCAGGATCAATACTACTGAATTCACCCCCAAAATCTTTAGCCGGCACAGGAACATCGGGGATATCCTCATAACCATCCTCTTCCAGAGATTTTTCCTCTGAGTGTTGTTTGCCAAATGAGATTTCGTCCACATGATCGCCTGATTCTTCATCATTGGGGTAATGATGAGAATCTTGTTGACCAATATTACGGACTCGATTCGATAACGTCTGTAATATGGTTGATTTGGTAGCAGTACGGCGTAAATTGATATCATCATTGGATAAATCACCATAGATGTCACGAACACTGTAACGAGTCGAGAGTCGAGTCAAGTTATTGGTGGTGTCATCATTGTTGACTGAAGGAGTTTGATGAGCTGTGGTGTAGACAGTAACCGGTTCTAGATCATTATCATTATTATCACTTGAACTGGTATGAAGGGATGATTTACGGGATGCAATATTATTGTTACTAGTATTATTACTATTACTATTGGAGTAAGGTTCTACTGGTATTGGATTAATGGCCCGGTTAGTGGTGGAACTTATACTTGAACGAGAAGTAAGGGAGTCAACCGAGTTATTGTGAGCCGCATGATGCGGACGTCCTTGATTTGACGATGAGTTGGATTTTTCAATCGATGCACTTGATGTAGACGACATGATAGGATGATGTATACTATCACTAGGTTAACTTTGGTAATGAAATAAATAAATAACTTGTGTTATAACATGCAGACTAAGAAGATACCTATAGATGTAAAAAAATCAGGATAAGTTATCAGACAATAAGATAAGCGAGGATCATGAACCATTATATAAGACCCAGGATGTCAAACTTTTTTTTTTCTCCTCTTATGAAGAAAGAAGCAAAAGCAAAAAGAAAAGAATGGGGTTTTTTAAAAAAGAAGGGAGGATTAAATTAGTAATAATAAAAAAATTTTTTTATGTCAGAATTTAAACTGCTATCACGCATTCAAGTACAATAAGTCGGAATAAATTTCCTCATCCATGCATAGCATATGCTAGTTGAAAAGTGCCATCCGATCGAGGGTAACTAGACGCAGATGCCATTTTATAGTGACAAAACTACACAAGGAACAAAAGGGGGGATACAAGTGAGTTGCTTGTTTCTATAAGCCATGTTTTAAGTAGTGGAGTTTTTCCAAAATTTGAAGGGTTAAATTCTGCAAGAAGATCGGAATCGTTTGAAAGGATCCCGGACCACAATAATTTAGCTACCCGTTTTTTCTTTTTTTTTTTTTGTTTGTTTCTTTAGTGAAGAATGTTCTGCTTTACGCCTTAACTAAGAAAAAAAACAAAGAGGAACCGCAGCCATAAATCCGTGCACCCCGCCATTATTTTCAAATTGTTGCAGGGATTGCGAGAATGGCGGCGGGAGCCGGATGCCGGACCGGTATCACGTCAAACCAAATACGTAAATAATCGGCGCCACGCTAAATGTCCATTAAACGGGTATAAGTAGGGTGCTTGTTCGGAGAAGTGGTTGACTATTCCTAAAAATAGAGCGTTTAAAATAAGATGCTTGATCGAGTTCAACATGGCGGAAGCGATGGAGGTCTGGTTGCACCAATGGCAACAATTTCCGTGGGTTGTGTTGATCTTGCCTTTGAGCTACTTTTGGAACTACACTCATCCTTAACCGGGATCAGGTACAAGTCCCGGCCTAATAGGGGGCTACTAGCCGTAGATCATGGAGCGGGAGGCATGGCTCATGGACGGTGGCCAGACTGCATCCCCTAATATCCTAATGGTCAAATCCAACTTTAATCTTAGAAGCTACCAAGTCGAGTCAACTAGACATCTTGTGTCACTTACAAGTCGAGTCAACTAGACATCTTGAGTCAAGACATCTTAGGTTTAGAATCTAAGTCGCTTGAAGGTCATACTCAACTTGAATCAGAAATCTTACGTTTAGAATCTAAGTCACTTATGAGCCAGCTTGACTCAACCAGAAGAAATCTTGAGCCACTTAGGATACATCTTTTAGATATCAACATGGTCATCAACTGTTAAAGGTTGATTAGACATTAAATACCGGATCAGTGGTATACTAGTCATAAATTTCAAGCCTAGTTTTTGAATTCTATCAGGGTATTGTAAGACATATATACACATGTCATGTCGTTTACATGTGTATATATGTCGTTCAAGAATCGTACGATAATTTCACTATACGATATCGTATACGACATCTTCGTTTAGTCCCCCGAGTACACCCATACATCACAGTCGACGTGCCATTACCAATTCCGATTCCTGTCGCACTGCCATTTTATCTCAATTTGGACCAATTGGTGCTCGTTTAGTTTTGCATCGTTTAAAAAAAGTGGATTTATACGACGTATATGCAGTACCTCCATTATTACTCTTTTCTTTTTCTTACTATTTTCTCACTGTTTTCTCGCTGTTTTCTATACGAGAATACGACATTTTGACAGTTCAGAACGATAAAAAAAAGAAAAAGAAAACAACACGCCTAAACAAAACAAGTTTTGTGTCGTACCTGGTAATGGTATAATCGGTGGGTCTTTTTCAATATCGGATTTGCTTGTGAAGTGCTGATAAATACATATATATATATATATATATATATATATATATCAACACACACCCATATATATAAGGATAGATATCAGTCAAGTCTTTGTCAGATATCAATTACTTATCTACCCATTATTTATTCTTAGTTGTTAACAAACGATTCTGTATTTCTTTTTGTCCTGAATCTTTTCTTTTTTTCCTCATTCTTGCAATTTTTTTTCTTTTAATATTTTTTTTTTCAGAGAGTCCCATCATATTTATATATCTTCGTGGATCCCTTTTTCTATTATCACACCACTTCTTCAATCGTACCATCTGCCATTCGTATAACCATTTCAACATGGTAAGGTATGTGACATGCTTTTTGTTCCAGCTATACTCCAATATGCTTTTATTTCTTTTTGCGTTTTACTAACCTAACTGCTCAGTGCTGTTTATCACGATTACTCGAGCTTTACCAATACCACCAGTTTTGGTGACGTTTTTGCCAATTTCAACCAATTACCCGAGTTGAACTTGGTTGAAAAATTATGGGGGTCGTATTATTACTATATCAATCATGATCTTTTCGCCACTGGTCTTCTTTTCTTCTTGACTCATGAAATCATGTATTTTGGAAGATGTTTGCCTTGGTACATCATCGATAGAATTCCTTATTTCAATCGTTATAAGATCCAAGAAACCAAAATCCCTTCCAATAAAGAACAATGGGAATGTCTTAAGTCAGTTTTAACCTCTCATTTCTTGGTGGAAGCTTTCCCCATTTGGTTTTTCCATCCAGTGGCTGAATACATTGGTATGGCTTACCAAGTTCCATTCCCCAGTTTAAGAACGATGTGCTTCCAATTGGCGGTGTTTTTCGTATTAGAAGATGCTTGGCACTACTGGTTCCATCGTGGATTACATTATGGTGTTTTCTACAAATATATTCATAAACAACATCATAGATATGCCGCTCCATTTGGATTGGCTGCTGAATACGCTCATCCAATCGAAGTGGCCCTCTTGGGTTTGGGAACCGTGGGTATCCCATTGGCTTATGGTTATTTAAGTCAAGATTTACATTTGTTCACCATTAATACCTGGATTGTTCTTCGTTTATTCCAAGCCGTTGATTCGCATTCCGGTTATGAATTCCCTTGGTCTTTACATCATTTCTTACCATTCTGGGCCGGGGCTGATCATCATGACGAACATCATCATTATTTCATCGGCGGTTATGCTTCTAGTTTTAGATGGTGGGATATCGTATTAGATACCGAGGCCGGTCCTGTTGCTAAGAAGAAGCGTGAACAAAGAATGAAATTTAAGGCTGAAAAATTGAAGGCCAAACAAGCTTAGGCTAACCCATTTCAAATTCAATATATAGATTAATATGCTTAATTCTTTAGATCCGAAATTGTCTGATTCCGACATCCATACTTAATAAATATTTAATAATAGAAAAAAATGTAGCATTAATCAAGACTACTTGAGATAATTATCGAATAAATTGTTTATTCATTTATTTGTTGGCTATTTATTTTGATTTAACCCAATCATTATATAACTTTCTCTTTTCGGTAATGTTGATGAAGTCAACCCGATTATCATATTCCTCATAATCATTAATTTTCAACTTATTTAAATAATCCATGGCCTTATACATCTTGATCAGCTTGCAATACCGATTGGTGGTTCCACTGGGCTTGATGGCACTATTATCTCCAACCGCCAAGTTGACGCTGGAATTGTTTTCAATCGAAACAAAACTCCCCACCAATAACACCGTTAACCCAATAACTAATTCAAGTATTATATCATAAGGTAAGAAATGGGTGGTGCTGGCACCGGACGCCGCCACTGTCGACTGGACAAATTGATGGAACTCAAATGAAGAGTAACTAGCATGGATCAAGAGAATCGATCCCGCGAGATAATAAAAGTTCATCTTTGATTAATCTATTGAAGACCTTTCGAAACTAGTCTAGTTTTAGTTCATTTCTTTATTTTTGATACTTCACCACCTGCAGTCACTTCAACAAATAACGAGGTCACGTGACAGACGCTTACAAAACACCCATACACCTACTTTTTTTCCTTTCCTCATCTCTTTATCTATCAAGTTGTGTTTGTGTGACCCGCAATCCACCCCCTCAGTTTTGATTTGATTTGTGAAATGCAGAGGGAAAATCGGGGGGTGCAAAAAAAATAATGTAAAACAACATCAAATGGTAGCAAAGTAAGACACAATTTGGTATCCATAGTTTATCATATCGATGAGCCAGAATTGTTTCGTCGTTCAATATCCATATTTATATACATAGTAGTTATTCTTTTATTCAAAACAGGGTACTTTATTTATTCATCCCAATTAAAAGTCATCGCATCGTTATTATCACCACCACCACTACCCCAACTCGCGTCATTCACTACCATTCACACTGGTGATTCTTTCTGAACCTTTGTCCAATAACTCGTTTCTGAGCCATCATTTATATCCTCTTGTGCCTCTTATTTCTTGTCTGAAATTTTCCTTCTTCTTCCACTTTGACTTTGGCTTTCACTTTCTTTTTTCTCTGTTTTCCCCACTGTTTATACCCCACCACCTTACATCCAACAATAACCTGGTTGTTGATTAGTCCCTCCATCAGATTGGTCTCCACCTTGATAATTCTAATATTTTCAAGTGATCCAGCTCTTGTACTTGCGTGTTTCATACCCGATTCTTCCAATTTCCCCGTTTGTCCACGAGTGATTTGATCATTCTATTTCAAATACCCCAGATCACTCATTACGTCATTGTCATTATTTATTTATTTATTTACTGAAATCGCATCCACAAATACAAAGAATTTTTTTATTATTATTAAAATACTTTAAGAATATCTTATTACAAAAACAAAAACAAAGTACTACCCCAGATTTTGCTGTCTGAGTTTGATTCAACTATTTGTTTACATTTTGAGAAGTACTTTTTGGTCTCTAAATTTTTTACTTAGTGATATTTATTTCTATATATATATCTATGGACATCCAGGTATACCTAGTCCTCGTTTGATCTGTTTTCTTCATCCACAATGAAAAACTTTATCTGCTTGTTTCTTTTCATTATATGTTGGGTGCCTATCCAGGCATTATACATCCCCCAGTATCCTTTATCCATCACCACCGATACTTCCAGTCTTACTGATTTATGGTATGGTTCTCGTTTATACCAGGTATTCTCATCTTCTCGTGTCAAAGAAAATGATGACAATGACAAGGATAAACAACAAGAGTTCGAATCCTGGGTTGAATCTCAATCAAACATCTCTTTTTCTGGGATTTTACAAAATATTGGTGGTACCAGTACCATATTAGACCCCAAAGAAGTTGGTTACGGTGTGGTGGTGGCTTCACCTTCCAAGCAACACCCTGACTATTTCTATCAGTGGACAAGAGATTCGGCATTGACCATTAGATCATTAATTTACTGGTTAGATGATCACCAAATCCCTGCTGATTCTCCTTATCCCGCCATCATTGAAGCTTATATCGAAATGAATTATCATTTACAACGTTTGTCCACTGTTTCGGGTGAATTCAAGGATCCTACCAAGAAACTGTTGGGTGAACCAAAATTTCACGCTAATGGTGAGAGCTTTAATGAAAATTGGGGACGCCCACAATCAGATGGCCCTGGTTTAAGAATTTCAACCATTTTCAATTATTTTGAATTATTGGGTAAATATAATCTGAAAATTTCAAATCAATTCTTACAATCCGATTATAAAATTTATTTTGAAGTGGTCAAGAATGATTTGATTTATATCATCAATAATTGGAATATTAAGAGTTTTGATTTATGGGAAGAAATTGAATCATTCCATTTTTTCAACGCAATAACCCAATTAAGAGCTCTCAAAGATGGGATCACCATGGCCAATAAATTCGAACCTCATAATCTAGATTTCATCAACCAGTTGCATTCCTTATTTGATCAGTTAAAATCGTTCATTCTTAATGAAGCTGGTTTTACCCGTTCTACTTTACCTTATGTTATCGAGACTCCTTCTCTTTTACAACAAGGTAAACGTTCAGGACTTGATGCGGCTGTATTATTAGGTACCATCCACTCCCATAATTTGGAAAACTCTATCAGTTACGATGATATTCCCTTTGATGTCAATGATAACTACATCATCAATACCATTGCTTCCATGGTGGCTGATATGAAATATCGTTATCCCATCAATCATGACAAGATTCGGTTTAGACAAAATATCGGGGTGGGTCTTGGTAGATATCCAGAAGATGTTTATGATGGGTATGGTACTTCTGAAGGTAACCCTTGGTTTATCTCTACAGCCTCAGCGCTGGAAATTTTTTATAAAATTATTTACAAATTGATTGTTAACAAACAAGGAGTCGTGGTTAATAATTTCAACCGCGATTTTTATCAATTATTCCTTGATTTGAATGAAGAAAATGAAGACGAAGACGAAGATGAGTTAGAAGAATTCGAAATCCCCTTTGACTCCCCTTCATTCAATCAGTTGATCCGAAACCTCTTCAATTATGCTGATTCCTTTTTGGTTATCATTAAGGATCATGTTGATTCCAAGACGGGGGCAATTCTGGAACAGTTTAATAAGTACCACGGGTTCATGCAAGGTGCCAATAATTTAACTTGGTCCTACTCATCTTTCTACAATTCAGTTCGTTGGAGAAAGAAAGCATTGGATGTTTTGAATAAAGACTGAGTCTTGTTTGATTTCTTTAGACTATAGATTACAACCTCTCTCCTCTGAATTTTAATTCTCTTGTTTTTGTCTTTTATGTTATACTTTTTCATTTCTTGGTGATTTCTTTTTGCAATTGGCTGGTCGGATTTTTTTTTCTATTGCTTTGATTTTCTTTTTTTTTTTCGCAACCATTGTTCTCTACATAACTCTATACATTTTTATTATTTAAATAAATACTATTCTAAGTATTGATCTATTAAGTAACTAGAATGCCGATATTATTACATTAGGATATACATTAATCTAGAAATATGCAAATAAATAGTTATTCACGACTGTGATTCTTCCATATTATTCATGGTTTCAAATACCGTGATATTGGGGAAATCATTCTTAGTACTTTGATAACATTGAGCATCACGATTAGTCAATTCCAAAATTTCCTCATCAGTCAATACTTTATCCAGTATACTCGATTCATTCTTGAAATTATCGTCGGTTATACTATAAAGATAATTCACGCGTTCCACCAAGTCACGCTTATTTGATTTTGAATTTTGGAAGTTGATTCGATCTTGTTCTTCTTCATTAATGAACTTCCTACTTAATTGTAATAACTCTTGAATTGAATTCGAATTTGAATTGAGTTCATTATTATCATTGGTCATGGCCGCCACTCCCTCATTTTCATCAATGATTTTTTTGAATCGATTAAACTTAAATTCCCCCATTTGAATAATCAATTTTTCCAAGAACCGCTTACTATAACTTTTCGTGATTAAAATTTCTTCAATTGAATTTTTAATTAAAAATCGATAAATCTTAACTGGTTTCAATTGACCAATACGATGAACTCGATCAATTGCTTGTAAATCAACTTGTGGGTTCCAATCATTATCTAAAATTATTACGGTGTCAGCAGCAATTAAATTAATACCTAAACCACCGGCTCGAGTAGACAATAAGAAGACCTGCTTATTATAATGTTTATTATCGTTGAACTGTTTAATTGATTCATCTCGCTCATCTTGGTTGGTAGATCCATCTAATCGACAAACATCAATTTTTTGATAAATCAACCAATCATGAACCAAATCAAGCATTTTGGTAAATTGAGAAAAAATCAATACCTTATGTTTGAAGGGTAATAAGTTCTTGAGTAATTGATTAAGGACTTTAAATTTGGCACTATTTTCGAACAATATTTTCATGAATTGCTTTTCTTTCAACTTATTACTATTACTTGAATCATGATCAAATGGTTCATAGTAGATATAAGGAGATCCACAGATATTTCTTAGTTGCATGACTAAGTTACGAAGGGGTAAATTTTTAACTTCTTTGAAAATTTTTTGGTATAAGTGATTTAATAAACTTTGTTGTTTCTGAGATTGTGACCCCAGGGACAAGAAATCAGTATCGGCTTCATCTTCACTAGAAATTTCTATAATTTCTGGTTGTGTCTCGAATTCATCATCATCTTCGGCTTCTTTCAAGCTGGAGTATTTTAATTGTCTTGCCCGTTTACTATCAGAATCATCATTAGTATTGGCATCACCAAATTTACCATTTAGAAATTGATCAATTTTTTGAAAGTCTTCGACGGAGGGGAAAAGATCGGGATGATTGTAGGTGATAAATTCTTTAATGTAAACTTCGACCAAAGTCTTGACCAATCGATTATCAAGAGCAGCATCGTAGATTTTTTTCTGAAGATTGGTAAGAGGTACATGAATAAGATATTCTTTCTTAGCGGGTAAATCTTTGATAACATCTTTTTTCAAGCGTCTTAATATGAATGGTTTCAAAATGGTGTGCAAATTATGAATCAAATTTTCTTGAAATTTTAGGTCAATTAATTTTTTATCATCTTCATTAGTATTTTGATTTTGTAAATTACTAATTTCGTCAAAATTAAACCACAGTTCAAACAACTCAAGATCATGGAAAATATCAGGTAAAATAAAATTCAACAAAGACCACAATTCGCCTAGATTATTTTGAAGTGGAGTACCGGTAATTAATAGACGATTGGTGGTGTTTAATTTTTTCAATATTTTCATTAATAAACATTCATAATTCTTAAGACGATGACCCTCATCAACAATGAGAAACTTCCAGTCGTTAATTTTATTAAATTTATTGAAATCACGAATGGATAATTCGTAGGAAGTTAATATTACGTTATAATCTTGATGAATACGATGAAGATTTATTTTAGATCTAACTTGTTTTTGCCCCACGTATTTAAGAACTTTGACAGATGGAGCAAATTTACTAAACTCGTTGTACCAGTTCGAAACGGTAGATAATGGAGCCACCACTAGAAAAGGACCCTTAATACCATTTTCGATTAAAAAACAGATTAGGGAAATGCATTGCATGGTTTTACCAACCCCCATATCATCGGCAAGGATCCCATTCAACCCATTTTCATAAAGAGTGGTTAGCCATTCCAACCCGTCTAATTGGTAATCTTTCATTACTCCACCGGTAACGAGACGAGGTTGTTTTTGAGTGTGATTAGTTTGCGAGTTTTCAATGGCTTGTTTGGTTGATTTGGCTTCATCGGATAATTTTGAGTTTGGATTTAACATGGCAAGAATATCATTGTTTTTTGGTTTGGGGGTTGATTTTGCTTTTGATCTGGTCTTTGATCTCGGAGTGGGTTTTTTCTTAGGTGGTTCTGATTCTGATGCTTGACGCTGGCGTTTTTTATTAAGGTTATTTTCAAGAATATTGTCAAGAATGATCTGGGAGTAAATTTGGGATTTTTTGACAAGGTTATTCAAGCGATTAAGCTTGTCATCTTTGGATAAATCATTGAACTGTTGTTGTTCTTCAGAGACTGGTTCTTGGGGAATGATTTCTTCGAGTTTAAAGTTGGGATCAAGGTCTTGATCTGGTTCTTCGTAAGTCATTGCACCAGCAGACGCGTCCCGCAGTTAATGTAAGTGAACGAGAGATTAACAAAAGTCGGTGCCGTAAAGAATACCGAAGGGGCTGAAATGCTGCAAAATACCAAGAACCAAACTTGCGAGTATCCAATACGGGCGGTTACAAAGAGATGACTTATCAGCGTATCCTCTTTCTGACATCATCTCAATAAAGAGAAAAAATGAAAAGAGTAGCAGAATCGATACGCGATGCACGGGTGTAATACACGCGTGCTCCAAAATTTTTTTTAAAAAAAAAAAAAAAAAGACGAAAAGACCAAAAGGGTCGCACGTGACTCGAGGAAATGGTGTACTGGTGTTGGCCCAAGCGCTATTTAACCACCGACTGAGTAATTATGGGCAAAAAAAAAAAAAAAAAGAATTGATGGGTGAAGCATTGACGTACAGAGGGTGATATCACCAGCAGAGACCTGCATACGTGACATGCACGTTGCGATACGTAATGATAAGACACAAAGGTATTTTCCACCAAGTGGGGCCCATACAATTATTAATGGGCAAATTTGTTATATTTGTGAATTTTGTTTTTCTCTCTTTTCGATATGGGCTAAGCAGTGGTTAAACCCAAAAAAGTACAAAGAATACCAAAGATATATGAATAGAAGATTTCTTTTGCTATTTGTTCTAGGGTTTTTTGGTGTATGTTTGAGCATTGAGTCATTGACTCCTGACTCTTATGCAATTAATACAATCGGCCTGGTGCTCGACTAACTAGATCCTTAGTAAGGTTAACCAGGAAAGCGACCAGGGGTTTTCCTCGGATTCGATATATTCCCTTAGGTTTTTTTGTTTTCCTTTCGTTTTTGCAATGATGTGTCCACTAATTACTCCGGACCGTTTGTTTGTTTTGGTGTGAGTCCGCGGGATTGCAAAGGGATATCCGTTCGAATTGAGGAACGCTCGGATCAGAGCATTGACGAGGACATCATTGACAGTTGTAGGTATCACAGTAGTCTAGTCAAAAAGAGTCAATAATCGTTGAAGGAAGAAGAAAAAAGAAAAAAAGCTGTGTGCTATGCGTGCAGATATATCTAATTGAAGCTGCATATGTAGGTTCTTTGTTATATCACTATTATTTTTTCTATTTTTCTCAGAGTTTTCCATTTTTTTTTTTTGTTTTGTTAGTCTTTTGAATTTGTTGTGGTGGCTATCGCTGCGATGCTGATACAGAACCTCAAATATTTGATGAAGAGTCTTTTCTTTTTTTGTGTCAATCAAATTATTATCAACATTTTTTTCCAGTCTTTAATCTTTTTTTTTTTTTGCCAATATTTTTAATTAATAATTAGTTGATGGGTAAGAAAAAAATTTTCATCTTTCGATCAACAAGATGGTTTGGGTGTAGTGAAAACTTCCACTTCTACTTCTTCTTCTTCTTCTTCATATCTTTATCCACTTTGTCAAATTTTTTTCTTGATCGCTTCTTTGTTTAATTGTTCAACCGGTCTGGTCCCTTTGTAACACGACACTGATATCCCCACTTTTATCACTAAGATTGGCTTTATTATTATTATTTTTCTTACGTTGCGGATAAAAACAATCAATCTTTCAAAATTGACTAATCTTCTGTTTTAACTGGTGGTGCATTACTTCATCGTTATTATTACGACCTGTTTCTCGCTTGTTTTATTTGTGTTTACGCATTATTGGTATATCATCACTGTTAGTGCATCTTCCCCCGTGTTAACACTTTCGGACTTGTGTTACCAGAAATCTACCAACGTTTTTCCCAATTTCTTTTATTTCTCTTTTTCGAGTTCCGAGTTTCTTATTATAAATCAGGTTGTCGCCCCTCTTGAATTATAATATAAACTTTTGTTATTCCTTCAATTCTTGCATTTTCCGATTATCCAGGTATAATTGTTCATTCACTTCCTTTCTTTGACTTATCGTCAAATTTCATAACCCTAATCCGTTATCAAACCTTGGCATTTGTCAGTTTTTGTTTTGACTAATCGACCCCGGAGAATATCTTGAAACTTATCAATTATTCTCATTCATTACCTGTTTTTTCAAAGTGTGGTCGTCAGCTATAATCAATTGGCCCCGTTTATCCACTACCAAGCTTCTATATAAACTCTCACGCAATTCCCCTCAATTTATCAACTCTCATCAATTTTTTTCATCAACCACTAACAAAATGGGTAGAGACAATATTTTACAATATCAATTGGAACACGATCATGAAACCGATTTATCCACCACTCCACCCGATGAAAGACTTAAACAACTCCAACTTAATGGATCAGCTACTCATAAAAACCACACGTTATCACGTGTCGACAACTTCCCCTTCAGCTTATCCAAAGAACTGACCAAAGAAGATTATTTGAATAATAATCGTTATTTTGTTGATTCAATTCATCATAACCATTCTGATCAAATATTCCAATTGAACTCAAAGGGTCAATCTCCTCATACTCTCTGGATTGGGTGTTCTGATTCTCGAGCTGGTGAAAGTTGTTTAGCTACATTGCCAGGTGAAATTTTCACTCATCGTAACATTGCCAACATCATTAATGCTAACGATATTTCATCCCAAGGGGTGATTCAATTTGCCATTGATGTATTAAAAGTGAAAAAAATCATTGTCTGTGGTCATACCGATTGTGGTGGAATTTGGGCTTCTCTTCTGGCTAAGAAAATTGGGGGTGTGTTAGATTTATGGTTAAACCCCATTAGACATACTCGAGCTGCTAATTTACATATATTAAAAGAATACAATGATAATCCTAAGGCCAAAGCGAAGAAGTTGGCTGAATTGAATGTGATTGCTTCAGTTATGGCATTGAAAAGACATCCTTCTGCATCAATGGCATTGAAAAATCAGGAAATTGAAGTTTGGGGGATGATGTATGATGTGGGTAGTGGATATTTGAGCGAGGTGGAAATCCCCAATGATGAATTTGAGGACTTATTCCACGTTCATGACGAAGTGGTTGATGATTTTGGTCATTAACTTTTTATATAGATATTTGGGCATATATATATTAATGAAACATGATTTATTTATTTGCATCCGTTTAAACTGGCGCATTTTTCGCATTCCTTTTATTTTATTTTTCTTGCTTTTTTTTTTTTTTGTTAATGCGAGAACCCCACATACAAATACTTTACTGTGATTATTACTATAAATATTTTATTGAGATACTGATCTAAAAATGCTAAGTACTTTCCCAATTTAAGTTGAATCTACCTTCTGGGATTTTATAATCTTCAATTGCTTTTAATACGTCTTCTGCGGTTTCAGCCACCTTAATAATTTCACCATTTTTGGCACTGACAAATTCACTACTAATGGCATCATTAATGAATTTCAAGAAATTGTCATAAAACCCATTCATATTGAATATAACAATTGGCTTATTATGAATATTCAATTGGAACCAAGTCACCACTTCCATTAACTCTTCTAAAGTACCGTAACCACCAGGTAATGCAATGAAAGCATCGGCTTCTTCACCCATCATCTTTTTCCTAGTATGCATATCTTTAACCAAGGTGGTGTGGCCATATTCTTTCAGATCGGGGATTGGGGTGGAACCATCATGATTGTCGATCGATTGTTTCAAGTTGTCATTGAATTTAATTTCATCAATACGTTCTCTTGAAATAAGAGCCAGCGGAATAATACCATGAACGTATCCTCCATTGGTGGCACATCCACGAGCCACGGCCCCCATAATCCCGGTGGACCCACCTCCGTAGACAAGCCCCCAATTACGTTTGGCAAGTGATTGGCCTAATTTGGTGGCATTATTGGCAAATGCTTCATTATTACCAAAAGATGATCCACAAAAAACACAAATGGTTTTATCTGGTTTGACTCCATTGGAGTCAGCAGGCTTGTTAGTAACGTAATCTGGAGTGGTGGTCATTGTATCTATAAGTTATATTAATTTGAAAATAAAAAGAAGGAACAGTCTAGAAATAAGAAAAAGGTAACATGTGGGCAAATATCAAATTATTTATATTCATGAGAGCCTGCATTTGCCGCTATTGTCGAAATTAATGATATTTCTCAATTCTTAGTGTCTTTTTTAAGTAGGTGAATTTCCGCTGCTCGCTGTCAATTATTTTTTTCTGTCTCTGGCCAAACTTCCGCGGACCAACCGGTGGATGAATGAGTCAAGTTGGTTGCATCTGGGGAATAACATATGAGTTTATAGCCGGACGAATCCTATATGCTCCGTTGGGGTATACATTAATACCGGGGTATACATTAATACCGAATACCGTCTTATCCATCTGACTCTACTAAAGACCATACACACAAGTATTAACAGTATTGATGGTGAAAGTAGCATTTAGGTAAATAGAATGGATAGCGAAACTAGCATTTAGTGTAAATAGTATCCATAATGCAACTAGTATTCATAGTATTACAGTATTCATAGTATTACAGTATTCATAGTATTACAGTATTCATAGTATTACAGTATTCATAGTATTACAGTATTCATAGTATTACAGTATTCATAGTATTACAGTACTGATAGTATTACCGTGTTGATAGTATCACCGTGTTGATAGTATCACAGTGTTGATAGTCATCTACAAATTTAGTTTCTGATTTATTGTTACATTGACTACAGTCTGACTAGCATTGACTTCGGTATTAGATGCTGTTTTCTGACGTACTATTCTCTGACGTGCTATTTACTGAAGTACTGTTACTGAATTACTGTTACTGAATTAATGGTACTGAATTACTGGTACTGAATTACTGTTACTGAATTACTGTTATTGAATTACTGTTACTGAAGTACTGTTACTGAATTACGTTACTGAAGTACTGTTACTAAATTACTTTTACTGAATTACTGTTACTGAATTACTGTTACTGAATTACTGTTATTGAATTACTGTTACTGAAGTACTGTTACTGAATTACGTTACTGAAGTACTGTTACTAAATTACTGGTACTGAATTACTGTTACCGAATTACTGTTATTGAATTACTGTTACTGAATTACTGTTACTGAATTACTGTTACTGAAGTACTGTTTGTTGAGTTACATTTACCGAATTATGATACTGATTAGCACCAATCAGTTTTTACGCATGATAGGGCGTCCAGTCCCATCTCTGATTTCGCAACCTAAACACTTTGACAGAATGGCTTATAAGGTCGTAAGCAGGGTGTCTGGGTCCATAAGCTCTGTAGTATACTCTCCTGCCAGATCTAATTTACTACGCGTCAACCCCCACATTGGGGATGAAACACGAGTTAATCTAATCAATAAAGACAATATAAACGCGTAAGTTCTCAATGGGGTAAAACAACAAGGAGGCATAACCTAAGAGATCTAGACGATACGCGATATACTATCTCTAACATCATTTACTGTTTATTTATTTACTTATTTATTTATTTACTTATTTATTTATTTATGTTGACTAAAAATTAACACAATTAGCCCATTTAGGCGTCTTTACAGCCCCTGTGCGCTTTGCACCTGTACACCTTAACAACTATACCATTATTAGTAGTAGTATTATTAGCAGTATTATTATTAGCAGTATTATTATTAGTAGTATTATTAGTAGTATTATTAGTAGTATTATTAGCAGTATTATTAGTGGTGCTATTAGTGGTATTATTATTTGGTTCACGAAACGGACGTGTTTGGAGCAGCTCCCTGCAGCTACTTTGACCCATATAGTCTCATCTCGTCCCTTCCAAGGATAACATAAGCGTAGGTTTCTTCTAACCATGTAATACCTTGCCCTCATACTTGACCGTCTGCTGGCTTGATTGTTTTTTCTTTTGTTTTCCCTCTTTGTCTACCCTCCGGTTCTTTGTTCTGGTCATTGTTCTATTGTTCTAATATTTTGGTGTATTCGTACTATTACTCGGCTTAACTTCTTATCAAAATATATATCTCTATAAGTTCTCTATAAGTTTAAAAAACTTCATCGTTCCTTGCAGTGTCTAACCAGTATTTTCACTGGTGATTTTTTCTACTTCTTCTTCTTCTTCTTCTACTTCTTCTTTTCCTTCTTGATTTCCTTCTTCTTCTTTCACGACTTCGCAATATGCTGGCACCCAAGACTCAGAATTTGTTTGATCAGCTAGACGATCTTTTCACCGGATCCCCCGATGCAATGGTGCTTGGTTCACCTCATACTTCCCAAATCACCGTTAATACTCATGATTCAAACGATACCGACACAACCGATGATTCCACTTATTATTATCAAGATCTAGATCAAAGCTCAATCAAATCGAACGATACCAACAATACATCAATCTATGAACCAGCTACGCCACCTCAACCCAATTCAAAATTCAACCATCTTCGTAATGAAAAAGGATTACTGAATCTGACCATACAAATACTGCCTCAACATCAATTCAAAACTAAAAATTTCAACACCAATTTAAAATTGGCTCGAGATAAGGCAGATAATTTATCCACCATTCTTGATTGTATAGAAGATATGGTATTACAAGAAAATCAATTCATTGAAGATTCATTAAATCAATTTGTTGATGATTTACAACAAAGCAAACCCATGAATACTTTTAAAATCCCATTAAAATTACCTCCTCCAGCTAATAAGGCGAAAAAATTACTGTTAATACTCAATGATTATAATAATTCAATCATTAATCGTCAAACTTATCAACCTTCATCCCCAAGTGTGGCCTCCACTTTTAGTCAATCAACAACCCTTGATTCGGTGTCATTAAGATCCTTCTCGTTAAATCGTTCCAAACACTGAATCCTACGTCCTTCTTTTTTTACTTCTCCTAATGTCATTAATTAATCCTGTCTTAATAGTGTATACTAATTTAATTCTCTATCTCTTTTCACTTCTCCGTTATTTTCAATTCTTATAGATAATGTCATAATTAATCGTTTTATCCAATTCGTGTTGGTGATCGTGTTTTAGTGTAAGTGAGGCTGTACAAATCAAGTAATGGTTATACTCTTTAAACATTAACCGATAATTTTTCAACCGATTGTTTCGATGCGCACATTGATTGTTATCAGAATGTAACCAAAATACTCACCATCGTCTCATCCATATAACTATAACTATATGGCTATATACAACTATATATATGACTATATATATAGTTGGATATGGTCATATAGTCATACACATGGGTGTATATCTATCCATGTAATTCTGTCATTTATATCCATACATAGATGAATATATCTATGTATATGAATGTGTTTAGTCAATCGTCAATAACGCAGCCTCAAATGTTGAATCAAAACAAAAACATACTGTCCAAATTGGCGTTACATTCCCCATTATGTACCTTTGTGTTTGTTTATTTGTTTTACAAACCATCGTCCTGATTGCAAAATCAAGGTTCCCTTAACGTTACCCACAAACCTCATACCTTACTGATAACTTCATCAAACACGCTTCATGGTTATCTGTATGATATCATTCAGATGATTTTATGTGTACTGAGCCTTTGGTGATATTTTAGGTAGTCTTTTAGGTAGTCTTTTAGGTAGTCTTTCAAGTAGTTTCTTTGGTATTTTGTTTGGTTGTGGCTTTGGTAGTCTTTTGGTGGTCTTTTTGGTGGTCTTCTGATATTTACTGGTTAGAAAAGTATGATTTTTTGTGGGTGCGATATCTAAGGAGAAATAAGCAAAGATAGAAGAAATTGTATATCGGTGACCTACAAACCACAACTTCAATCCTCATCAATAATGCCGACCCCTACCTTGAAGGACATCAAACAAGCCATTTCAAAAGCGTCGGGCTACTTGGAACTACTAGAAACCCAGTTGGAAGAACGGGATAGACTAATAAATGTCCTCAAACTAACCCCTTCTTCTAATGATAATTTTGAATTAATACAACATTTGGATAGAACTAAAAAAGTACTAGTTTATTTACAGGAAGACTTGCTCCAATTCATCCACCTGGCTAGCCACGATGAAATTCCCAATTTGAAAACTCAGGTGATTAACGTCATTCAAACTTATAATTCTTACCTTGATAATATTTCCGATTCTTTTATCAATATAGATGATTATACTCTCCATTTAAAAGAATTAACCCAACCAAATAAACCAACTATCCACCAAAATGACATTCAATCGATAAAATCGGTTCGTTTCAAAGATCAGGTCGATTCCGATGATGAAAGCAACGAATTACGTAATGAATTAATGGGGACTCGAACATTTTTTAAACCTTATACCGATTTAGAAGAAGATGAACCAGGTTTAAATGAGTCGGCATCCGACTCGGCTACCTTGGGTTCTTTAAATCAATCGAATCAAGAAATGTATGCACAGCATCAACAACAATTATTAGAACAAGATAATAGTTTGGATGATTTACATAATTCGATCAAAATTCAACGTTCAATGGGGGTTAATATGAATGATGAATTAGATGAGCATTTGATCTTATTAAATGATTTGGAACAGGGAGTTGAATCTTCTACTTTCAGACTTAATAATGCTCATAATCGTTTAAGAAGTTTTAGAACCAAAGTTCGAGAAAATGGTAGTTTGGTTACGATAATTATCTTGACGGTAATACTAATTCTTTTATTAGTTGTTTTAAATTGATATAGATAGATTATGTATATATATATATCTAACGATTATGTGCTGTAGATGCAAGAGGTTGTTCATTTAAAAATTGAAATCATCATTATCTTCTTCCTCCTCGCTGAAAAACCAAATAAAAACAATAATGGCCCCGTAAACAATCAACCCACCAATTATACTCATCAACATCGAACCAAATTGTATTAAATGAGTATGGTATAACGTCAATGGTAATGAAATACCACTTATAATCAATAACCCAGTAAGAAATTTCAGAAATTCTTCTAAAGCAGTAGGATTATTATTATGATCATTACTGAACATCAAAAAATCATCTCGATTGTTCTCAATTGATGATGCAGTTATATTAGGTAACGGGGCAATTAAAAAGATCAATATAACCCATAATGGTCGCCAATTGTTATATAATGCACACGATAATAAAATTAGTAAAAAACCCGACGCTAAGAATGCTGATAAGAATATAATCTTATTCAATGGATTCATCTCGAGTTCGTGGAGTCGGTCGTTGCTTCTTGTCTGGGAAAATGCAGGGATACAATGTTTTCCTCTCCTGATTAGCTATTGGATGATAGGAGAAGTCAAAGGAGTGTCTGTTGTACGAATTTAACAAATGGAGGTTGGGATACTTAAGACTTGAGATTTCATTGATATCCCGCTTTTTCTTTTCCCATGTTTTTTTTCCTTTCTTTTCCCCTGTTTTTTTTTTTTTTTCCTATTCTTTTTGCTCACGTTTTCTCTCAGTCTTTTCATCCCTCTGAGAGATAATTCATGACCCCAATGCAATGAATACAAATAATCGTGAAAATCATATATTGAAATGTAGATGATACGTACAAAGGAGATATATACATACATAGATATGTAAGAGATAGATAATAGGCCCAACCGGTAATATATATATAAAAGAAGACAGAAAAGAATAAAAAAAAACACCACCCTTTCAATTGTTGAAAGGTAATAACCCCATGTTTGGAAACAACAGGCCCGAATAGAAAAAAAAGAAAAAAGATAAGTGAAAAAAAAGAGCTAGCATTAATCTTTGGTCCAGAACCAACCGGGTTTACTGGCCGAATCATCATCAAGTAAACTAGGAGTACTATGGTCGGTATTTTCAGTAACGTTGACCCAGTCCAGAGAGCCAAAAGGTTTGGATTTGACAATGGTTTTGGTTAACGAGGTACCATCATTGTAGTATTCTGTTCTTGTTTCGTTTAAGACCACCTCATTTGCATCTGAATTCGAGTTGTAGGATGATTGGACTGACGAAGAAACCACTTGTTTGGTATTTTGTGACGATTGATCCAATAAGGGAGGTGATTGAGCTTGAGGTTTCTTGTTCCAATGATCATGGCACTTGGCCAATTTTTGCTTTCTTTCTTCGCTTAATCTTTGTTTTTTTGCTTCTCTTTCCTTCTTGATGTTTTCATACATGATATTTTTCCAGTTCAAATAAGCATCAAAACTCTTGAAGAAAGTACCTTGATCTCCCAAATCGATCACGGGATTGTTTGTAGTTTCCACTTGTTTGGCTTGAATGGCTTGGTCCAAATCTTCTTTAGTTAAAATTTCATTAGCAAAATGTTGCTTCTTGTAATTCAAAATATCATTGGGTACTTCACTATTGGGGAATAAACATCTCCAATAACCTTTGGAATCCCATACCGATTCCCCTTGCTTATTAAGACAGTCATTGTAGTATCTGGTGGGAGGAACACGATAAGCGTAAAAGCCAAATGGAGTCTGTCCCGTTTTGAAAGCTCCTTTGAAAAAATTAAATAATTCACGGCGTCCACTAAACCAGGGGTTATTGCCTCCATAGGAAAAGCGACCATCAAAATCATCATCTGATTTAACCCCAGTTCTTACTTCATAAGGTCTTGAAATGAATTCCTCCAATTTAGGACTCAATTCATTAACCAATTCCTTAAATGTATCACTAAGTTCCTTAAATTCATCAGGCATCCCATGGCGAATTTCTTTACTATTTTCATCCTTAGTATCAAATAGCCAGTTAAAAGTCATGTTTCGGGCTCGATCATTAAATTCACTCATTGAATCATTGGTGAAAGACAACAATTTTCTGGTGATTTCTCCAAAATTGGTACCAAGATCATGAAGATTGTCCACAAACCGATCAAGCTCATTAGCATTATTGGAAGAATTATGACAAGATTTGTTCCATTCAGTCATCGCATTGTCCGATGAGCCTGAACCAGAACTAGAATTGGAACCCGAGTTATTGTTACTTGAACCACCAAACATCATTACGTCTAATTGATATCACTAACAGTTAGTTATGTTCTGTTATCTTGTGGATTATCTTGTGGATTATCTTGTGGATCAATTTTTTTGTAGTTTGCCCCTTACGATCGCACTTCATTTTTATCCTTAAAATCCTCCCACTCTATTTATATTTAGTTTTGCCCGTTTCCGAGAACATTCGAGAACCGAGGGTGGGTTATGGTGGCAAAATTGATCCGGTGCGGCCCCGGAACTGGCGCTCAGCGAGGTTCCATCTCACTTTCCCTTTTCGGTTGGTGGCTACGCTGCCGGATTAGGAGTGCTTGCAAAAAAAAAAAAGAGAGAATAATATAAGCATCTACAACAATATAATTGAAAATTACGAGCCATGAAAAATATGAATGTATGTTATAAATGTGTAAGTTTGTATGTGCAATGAATGATGAAAAACGCATGATGAACGCAAGAACAAAAAACTGTAAAGGAAAACAAGTTATAAAGGAAAACAAATTATAAAGGAAAACAAATTATAAAGGAAAAATAACTTATGAAGGAAAATAAAAAGGGCAGCAGCAAGGAGAGAATAATCATATACAATGAGTAGAATTAAATAATAATAGGACATAAGTGATTAGTGGTTGTCGTGAAAAGAAAGCCTGGTATAGATGTGCGAAGTAAAATAAAACAAATAAAGAACAAAATTAGCGGATTAAATATAAAAGGTTGTATGGGAGGAAATGAACCGGTCTCATGAGGAACTATTTTGGAAGCAATAAAGAAACAGAATTAAGACCAAGGAAAAAGGACATGAAAAATATCGGAAACAAGGGAATGCTCTTCTGATAACAAAGTCAAAACTTGTGACTAGCAGTGGGATATCAGATACGGTAAGAAAATGAATAAAGGAAAAGAAAAATGAAAGGGAAAATGAAAACAGAAGCGAATGAAAATGTTGCGATTAAAGATATGATAGTTAAAACGGGAAGCATCGTGAATTTTTTTTTTTTTTTTATCTTAACTTTTTGATTTTTTTGAAATTTTTTTTTCATCTTTTATGTTTTATCATTATATTTTCTTTTTTTCTTTTTTTTTTTTTGTTTTTAAGATAAATGGGATGAGCATACGGTGCCATGGAAGAAAGAGTTTTCTTATCTAACCCAGTAGCCTCTATCAAAAGCATTCATGCGATTTTGAGCTGGCTGGGACTTTTGGGAAATAGATGGATAATTTTGTTGAAATTGGGATTGCTCCACGCTATTAGCGTATTGGTTTTGGTTGTTAGCTGCGACCCTCTTTCTCAAGGCATTGATGTTTAAAGCATGACTGGCACTACTAGCAGAATTGCTGTTACTAGAATTAGTACTGGAATGATGGGAGTATCCATTAGCAGGTACGGCATTAGCGCGTTTGGGAGAAACATCCTGACTATTCAAATAAAGCATTCTTGCCTTGGGGGTATTTAAAAGATCGTTCAACTGTTGGCTGACAAGTGGGTTCGAATTTTGGAAATACTCTTTAGTCCCAGGGGCAGCGACGTGCACTGATTGTTGATGCTGATAATGTTGTGCTTGAGGGTGAATAGGGGCCTGTTTATAACCATTGATGGGGCCATTATGTTGGGCCATCACAGGCGAGGAAACTTGTTGAGGACTCAACATATGTAAACTCTTAGGGGTCGCAACATTACTCGATGGCGCAGATGAGTAAACCGAGTTGCTAAGAGGGTCCGATGGGATCGCAGGCAAAAATTCAAGATCAGACTGAATATCAAATGACTTGTGAAGGTAGAAGTTTCTCATCGTGGACTTGAACACTTGTGTTCTTTTAATGTCTGCTTGGTTCATCTTGAGAGAAGCTGGCTCTGCAACTGAGGTAGATGATGAGCGGTTATACGAGACAGTTTCCATAGTGAATAGGGGCAAATCAAAGAAACAACTGTTGAAAAACGAACAAAATTAATAACACAGAAACCACAAACAAGACAGTATCTCAGCTGTGGCAACTAATAAGGATAAGTAATTGTATATATGTGAATGAGAAGCAAATACTTCGAGAACTCCAAGAAAGAGAGTTATACACAATTAAAAAAAAGCTGAAAATTTTTTCTCTGCTTTCTTGTCTTTATTTTTTTCTTTTTTTTTTTGGTTCAGTGAGAAAAAAAAAAAAGAAAGAAAACGTTGGATCTGACAGGGCTTACCGGCATGGAAGAATACTGGTTGACTCGATACGCTTACGATGTGGAATTGGTGAACAAATATTTAACCATACATAGCCTTAACTAGTTGTCATAAGCATACCTAACTAATCACAATGATGCCACACATGCTTCCTCGTGTGCGTATACTACGATTCTACTCGACCAAGAAATTGAGTCTTAAGGGGAAACTCAAGTCATCCACCACCAAATCGAACCAACCTTCAAGTCCAGCCAGGACCAGATTTGCACCTTCTCCCACGGGATATTTGCACTTGGGATCATTGAGAACAGCCCTTTACAACTTTTTATTGGCGAAAAGTACTGGGGGCCAGTTTCTTCTAAGGTTGGAGGATACCGATCAAAAAAGATTGGTGCCTGGTGCAGAACAGAATATTTACGATAGTTTGAAATGGTGTGGATTGAAAATTGATGAAGGTCCAAATGAAGGTGGTCCTTATGGTCCTTACAGACAGACAGATAGAATGCATATTTACCAAGAATACGTTGAGAAACTAATACAAATGGGTAAAGCTTATTATTGTACATGCTCTAAAGAAAGACTTGGTGATTTAAGAGACTCAGCTACCAAATTGAAGCCCCCCACTACGGTGACTTACGACAGAAAATGTTTCCATGATAGCCATCATGCCAGTTCCAGTCTGGGTACGGAAAGGATTGTCAGATTCAAGTCTCCAGATGTATATAGCCCCTTCGTGGACTTGATGCATGGCGAAATGAACTTACAGCCTCAGTATAATCAACAGGACCGAAGGTACGATGATTTCGTTATAATGAAATCGGATGGATTGCCTACATATCACTTTGCCAACGTGGTGGATGATCATTTGATGAAAATCACCCACGTAATCAGAGGTGAAGAATGGCTCAGTTCTACTCCTAAACACATTGCTTTATACGAAGCATTTGGATGGACTCCACCTTCCTATATTCATATCCCCTTATTGACTTCTTTGGAAGATAAAAAACTCTCAAAAAGATCAGGGGATATTGGCATATTAACCATGAAAGAAAAAGGTATCCTCCCTGAAGCCCTTACCAATTTTTGTGCATTATTTGGCTGGTCCCCAACCAGAATCAACCCCGGTGTCAGCTCCAGTGAAGTGATGTCTTTACGAGAATTGACTGAAAAATTTAATTTGGATACCTTAACTAAAGGTAATGCTAAAGTCAAAGATGATAAATTGTTTTTTTTCAACAAGCATCACTTACAACGTAGATTGGGAAATCCAGAAATGGTAGCTGAAGTAATTGATAACTTTTATCCTCTTTTCAATGAACTAACTGATGAATTATACACAAAAGATTATTTAACATACCTTGTTAAAACTTTAGGTCCCAGCCTTAGCACCATAAATGATATTGTCAATATTCATGGATATATCTTCAAAAAGGTTGATCACTCCCAGATAGACAAGTCAAAAATCCCTGCCAATGCTAAGGAAATACTCACTGTTCTTTTCGATCTCGATCCGTCAGATTTCAATGGGAATGTCGACAAAATAATCGGTGAGTTACCAGGTGTTCAAAAGAAAGACATCTTCCAATCAGTCCGATTTGCTTTATCTGGAGGTGTTCCCGGTGTAACCATCCCAATATTGGTTGACTTGCTCGGGGAAGCAGAATATAAATCCAGACTTCAAAGCGCTTTAAGAACTTTATCATAATCACACTACATCAATTGCCTGTAAATAAATATGGTCATAAATAATTGTACATAGTTTCTATTAGTTTACATCATGAACTAGCACTAGCCACATAACTACTTCTTTTCATATCCAAATAATCAACCTTGTTAGAATCTTTATTCACCGGGTCAACGTAAGTACCGGTGTAGATACAATGCACCGCCATTTTTGGATGATAATAAAGCCCTGTTAATAGTTTAGGTGTAACCAAGAAATATTGGGAGCTATTACTTTGGCATGCAGTATGAACCAAATATCTATGGGCCATTTTTTCATTTTTAGGATCCATACCTTGATTAATTTCATCCACCACCCTGAATGGGGCCTCGGTTAATCCTTGAAGAGACATAATGAAAAATATAGTGGATACGGCTCTCTCACCCCCAGATTGAGATTGATGATCAAGTATCTTCAACTCTGAATTTTCTCTGAATTTAACTAAGATTTGTAATTTCCAATTTTTGAAACGGTCCTCCTTCACTAACTCGACTTGACCATCACTGGCCACCGTGGTAAATCTTTTTTGGAAAGCTCGTGATATCCGGCTAACAGCTTTACTGAGTTTGGTTTCCCATCTTTGTTGACTGGTTGAGATCTGTTCTTCAAGATCTGATTTACGCTGGCGTAATCTGGGTAAATCTTTCTCTGCTTGTTCTATCTCGAGTAATTTTCTCTTCAATACATCGATAGAGGAATGATCAACAATGGACATAACTGATCTCTCATCTTCAAGAAGCAGTATTTTCGCCCTTATGTGGTATTCACTTAATAGCTCCTTGCTGAGGTAGTCTGCAGCTAGATCTGACAATGCTTTTCTTTCTTCTTGGGAATAATTAGCACTTTGCTCTTTAATTTTTTTGGAAGCTTCACTATTTTTGCACTCACTGTATTTACTGGCAGCTTCTTCATAGGCAGCTCTTAATCTTTCTTTATACGATTCGAGATCCGCTAATAATGCCTTGGCACTTTCAACCTTATTTTTACACTGCAATAAAACAAATTCGTTCTGTTTTAGAGTTATAATATTTCCGGTGACTTTAGTCGCTATTTCGGAACACTCTTGAATGGCATTAGCATTATCTTGATATTTTTGAAATACTTTTCTTTCGGTTAGACGTATTTTTTCAGTTTGATCTTTCATTGATAATTCCTCCATTCTTTTGATCTTGGCTTCTTTGGCTTTGATCAATTCCTCAAGTTTACCTCTGGTCTTACGATTTCCTTTCAAAGAATCAAGTTGTTGGGTAATAGTGGCGAGATTTGCCTGCATCTCTTCGACATCCCTCTTTTTAACCAGAAGCTGTTTTTGAACCGCTTTATAATTACCATGTTCTCTAGCCATTTGCTCTTTCACTTCTTCAATTTCATTCGTAATTTCTTCTCTTACTTGTTGACTCAAACCAGTATGACCAAATAATTGAGCTTCATTGACACGTTCAGTTTGATAGACGTATTGCTGAGAACCATATTTGGATCTGGAAACAACGAACAATGTATCATCAGCGATAAATCTCATAAAGGGAATACGCCCATTACGATCGGGTTTGAGTAATCTATTGATTGCAACGTCACTAAGTGGTGCGAGGGCAACGGGAATACAGTTGAGGTAATTTTGAACATTCAAACAATGTAAAACGGTAGCTGGGCCATTCAAGAAGTCTGATAAATAATAATCAAACCCCCATTCATTTAATTTATTGCTAGGAACAGGGGGTGATCTCTCATTTTCGGAAGTAGTTCTCAATGGTACACGATATTCACCCACAACTCTTTGAACTTGACTGAATGATCTTTCGTCGGGACAGAAAATTGAGAGAAGTGTATTTACATCAATTACTTTTTCAACATATTTGGCATATTTCTTATCTGTGACATTACAAGATACCACGGGACATTCTTCATACAAAGACTTCAATTCTGGTTTCAGTCTTAAGAAGGTGAGAGCTTTATAAGTTCTCTCCAATTGATCTTTACGATATCGCACATTCGGGGACCTTAGAATTTCCAACTTGTCATTGGAATTCAAACGATGTTCTTTCAGTTTAATTGATTCTTGTATTCTAGTCAAGATAACTCTGTGCCTTTGAAGTTCGCCTTCAATTTCTCTCATTTCGGCTTTAACATCATTGAGTTCGTCATTTTTTTCAGTTCTGACACTGTTAAGTTCTTCAAACTGATGTTCATCTGTATGAGGGATTGAATCCAATTTAGCCACGAATTGATCTTTTTCCTGGACTTCACGATCCAAAGATTGTTTACTATCGGCAGATTTTTCCTTGGCCTTGGTGATTCTAAGTTTCAAGTCACGGATTGTCTCCTCGATGGATTCAACTGATTTCTGACCAATCTGTAATTGATTAACAAGATTTACATTTTCAGTCCTTATCCTTTCAGCATCTTCCTCTTGCATGTTATAATCAGTTTCAAAATGTTCCAATTGCAATTCAAGAGGACGAGTATTACCTTCGAATTCTTCTAAATTTTTTTTGGCAATCTCTCTTTGTTCTTTCAATTTTTTCCTCTGGGCTTTGAAATCTTGGAATTGACCGTATGGAATCAACATTTTATGTAAGTTTAATTCTTTTGTCTTATCTTCATAGTCCTTAAATTTTTTAACTTCTTCTTCAAGAGCTTTACTTTCTTCGGTTAGTTTAGATAAACGATCATCGATTCTGCCTATTTCTTGATCAAGTTCCAAGCGTTCTGAATCTTTACTAATCAACGACTCATGTTCGTGTAGTAGACTCCCATCACCCAAAGTTCTCTCCGTTTCGAGTAGAAGTTTTTCGGGCGATAATGTGGCAAATTCTGCCACTCGTTCTTGTGGGAGGAAATGACATAAGTTATCAAGTTGAATATTGAATGATTTTACTAATTTTCTAACTGATTTTTCATCCGAATTATTACCATTCATAAACCAAACCGACAGTTTTTCGGTGAAAATTCGTTTAATCTCAATATTCGGGAGATTGTCATGATTCTTCAATACTATTTTTATGGAACTTTCGGAACTCCCGGTTTTAATCATTGATTTCATGGACTTTCTCTTAATAAGATCAATCTTACCTCCTAATCCTAAACAGATCGCGGCCACCAACGTACTTTTACCGGTCCCATTGGGACCGATTATCATGTTCAACGTGGGAGAGAGCTTGAATTCAGCATACGCATAAGTGGTGAAGTTCTCCACCTTGACATTGATCATGTACCCTGGCTTGAAATCGGCAGCGTCGTACCCTGGAATTGATTCATCATTTGAAAAAAGGGTCTTCCTGTCTTGCGAAGACCCAAACGAGGTGATCTTTCTTCGTTTGGGCTTGTCCCTGTTGATGGACGGGCTAAGGTTTGTGAGGAGACTGGCACTCATGTGTCGATATTGCAAAGTGGAGCCTACTACAATAACTGACAAAAGGAAAACAATGATTTATCATTACCCGCTGTCTTATGATATCTTCTCCCTCTCTCTTTTTTTCTATCTTTCTTTTATTTTTTTTTTTTTTTTGTTTAGTTAGAGACGCGAAAGGCGCACCATTTCGTTATCTATCTAAAAATCCACACTAACACCTCAAACTTTGACATGCCACCTCAAGCTGGGTTTTGACAGGAACAAATGTAGTCTCCTGCTTAAGGTTCTGTCCCAATGGTATCAAGGTGTAATTGTGAAGTGTTATTGTATGTTCTCCTAGCGTTATTGCTGGTGGTTATGGTCAGATCACAAGGCGGGTAACCCTTTGATTCTTTCACTAGTGTTCTGTTTTGTTTACTTTTTAGTGTGTGTGTGAGAAAATGTAAACACGCACACCCAAGTTTGAAACGCTCCAAAACAAGTAAAACTTACAAATTGATCTGTTCTCTTCGTGATTTGACTAGTATCAACTCTTCACTCAAACAACTTTCTAGTGTATCATGGTATGTTGATGTTTGTGGGCGATATGGCTGTCGCCAGTGTCTTGTTGTCTGGACTGGCCACACACCGCGTATGGTGGGCCCCAATTCTTGAATCTGTATTTCGATCAATTTACTAACCTTGACTCAGTCTCAACAAACTAAAACTTATAAAGATGCTTTTGCCCTTTTCGACAAGAAAGGGACCGGTAAGATTCCTGTCGAACACTTGGGCGATTTGTTAAGAGCCGTGGGCCAGAACCCCACTTTGGCAGAAATCTCTGATTTACAAGGTGGTATTGGTTCGAGTGAATTCGACTTTGACACTTACCAAAAAATCATCAACAGACCAGATGGGTTCAAGCCATTGGGTTTGCCTGAAGACTATATCAAGGGTTTCCAAGTCTTCGACAAGGATAACACCGGTTACATTGGTGTTGGTGAATTGAGATACATCTTGACTTCTATTGGTGAAAAATTGACCGATTCCGAAGTTGATGAATTGTTGAAAGGGGTCAATGTCACTGCTGATGGCAATGTCGACTACGTTGAATTCGTCAAGTCCATCTTGGATCAATAAACGACTTACTAGATTATATACCTTGTTTACCCTTCCTTTAACCTTTTTTTTTTATTTCTTTGGTTATCTCAACCAGCTGCTCGATGGTAAGAACTAATTCACGAACGTAATCCGTCAAGATTGAGTTCCTTGTTCTCTTTGCTCGTTATTTCTTTTTGTTTTTGTTTTCCTGTCGTTTGTCCTCTTTTTATTATTCCTTATTCTGGGACCCTACTTTGATTTGCATTTCAGAGTTGAATCGGTTGGGTAGATATGGCACTGAGCCCATTCACCACTCCCATACCATACATCTTAGTTATACCTCTTTATTTCAGTGTATATATACATATATAATGCTTACACTATTTTCCGTTGGTGACGCTATTCACTAATTACTGCGTATTGTAGATCTTCAAAATATCAAAATGGGTGCATGGGTGTTTCACTGGGCTCTTTTTTTTTTTTTTTTCTGTACATCATGTTAAGAAGAATGAAAAAGGGCCTCTATCTTCATCTTTGCAAAGTGTCCCGTCACACACCCCCTATATTAGAGGTTCATTGCGATGTCTGAGACAAACACTCAAATATCACTGGATTTGGCAGCCGGGTTTGTGAGTTCCAGTGTTCCAGAACCAATAGATATAAGAGCAAATGAACGATTTCATCTTTTCCCCGATGAGAGACTTGGGGTCATAGGTACCATAAGTGGTCTTGTTGGAGGTATGGCTGGTTTTTACGAAGGAATTAAGCTTTCTTCGCTACGCTATCTCGTTGAAAATGGTCATCGTTTACCTCGTACAGTTGGTGGCTGGTATTTTTATCATAAGAAAAAAAATTATGTCATGATCTTACTGGGATGTCGACAAGGAATCAAACAAGGGTCAAAATATGCTATTGGGGTAACTGGTTTCTTCGGATTAGAACATTTAATTGACAAATATGTTAGAAACAATACAATCGATTTCCTCAATACCACTATGACCGGGACGATTTTTGCGGGATTATACGGTGGTTGGAATCAACTAAGCCGTGTTCAAACCGTTAGTTATATTAAAAAGGGTACTCTATTGGGGTTGAGTATGGGGGTGGCTCAAGATTTGATGATCTGGACCAGAGGTGGGTATATCTGGTACCTTGATAGACTCGGTATTAAGAATCCACGCTTCAATGCTAATGGTAATCAGCCTAGTCGGTTACTCGACGCATAATAAAGCTCTTCTTGTAAATATTGTACATTATTAAGTTAAATAGCATATAAATTATCAGCATTTGATATTCTCAATAATTTTCTCTATAAAAAAAATACGTCGCCTTGTATTGTTTCCAGTCTATTCGTCTTCTTCTTCTTCTTCGTCTTCTTCGTCTTCATCAAGGTCGGCAACAGGATATTTCAAGATCACTGCCACGCCTGTTAATTGATCTAATTGTTCACCAGACTCATGGAGACTAGAGAAAATGAAAACTTCACCCCCCTGGCTCTTAACTTCTTCAGTTAGTTTGATGTAGTGTTTTCGAACTGCAATGTCATCACTTCTGAATAGAGTGTCGGTGATTAAAAGGTATTTCACCGCGCCTAACTCAACCGACTTGGAAACTTCACTTGGCCCGTACCATGCCTTGTCATCGTCATCATTAAGGGATTTTTGGAATTCATCAAATATACTGGCCTCTCTGGCGAATTTAGTATCATTCAAACGTTTTTGTACTGAAGGGTCTTTCAAAACTTCTTCTAAACCTTGAAGGTAACCGGTCGAAGAGTGAACCACCAAAAATTTCGATTTGTTTTTCATGACTAACTTGTTATCGTCTTTAACAGCTGAGTCCATTATACTTTTATATAACAAGCCAGCTGTGAACCCGGGAGATGCTAATATGATCACCTTCAACTTGGATAAATCAAAATTTCTGATCATTGTTGCTTGCACCGTGGTAAGAAATTTAAGCATAGCTTTATCATGATTACTACCACCCCCTTCACCTCTACTCTTACGGGGAATTGATTTCTCAATTTTATTTCTTAAGACAGTCATGTTGTCAGTCAATAAACATAAATGTGCCACCCCTTCTTCCATTACCACTGCACCCACTTCGGCTCTATTTTCAATTGAAGATGCAGCTAGTATAATCCCGTAACTTATGTCATCCCATTCTGGTTTGTTCAATTTTAATGACTTATTCAATTGAACCTCGGCCGTGTGGAAACTTTGGTTAGGCACATATTGATTTTGCTCGGTGGTCTTCCCTCTAATTCTCATAGTTTCGTCAGATGGAGCATAGTCAACATCAGACACCGATAATTTCAATCTCAATAACCTTCTCTCGGTTTTGCCTTTATCCTTACCATCACTACTGCTGCCTCCAGTGGTCTTTTTTATGTTTCTGTAAGTTGATAATTCCACCTCATCTCCTTTTTGAATCAAATTGTATAATTGCCAGAGATCTTCCTTATCCTGGGGAATGATCGAGATGGTACCACTCTTGTCTTTCTCGAGCTCAATTGTTTTGTCTAGCAACTTCATATGGATTTTTTGTTTATGGTGATCTTATGTGGTATGATATAGATAGAGAATGAATAAATAAATATGCTATTCAATGTTGCTTGCGATGGGTCCATCTATGCTTTTTTTTTTTTTTAATGACTTTTCGGTGTTTTATTATTTTTCTCATTGCGAGATTCGCCGGTTAAATCTCGATGGCTTACTATTTCCTAGTTGACAAAAATTCGTATATGCTATCACGTTTACGACTTAAAGACGCTTATCTATATAAATACACATTATGGAAAGATATTAAATGGTACCATAATGCATGGCATACAATACCACAAGAACGAGAACAATGGAAAGGATAATATATAAGGACATAAACTATAGAATAATCAATTAACTTTAGCCTTGACAATGGTGGAGTTCTTACATAATTCACCTTTTTCATTGACCAATTTGACAGGTGGTTTACCTTCTTCAGTATAAGTAACTTCGAAGGTTTCGGTTGTAGAGAAGTTGGGTTGAACAGTTTCCCAAACCTTCTTCTTTGGGTTCAATTGTTTTTCTGGGGTACCGTTGAAACCTTCGAAGAAAAGTTTATCACCAGCCTTAGAGCCAGCAGGAGGATTGACAAACTCAACAGTTTCTTCGTTGGAGGCACATAAAACCATGGCGCATGATTTGACACCTCTCATGGTAACTGGCTTCAAGTTAGCAATACAGACAACATATCTTTCTTGCATATCTTCAATAGGAATGTATTTCACCAAACCAGAACAGACAGTTCTTGGGCCTTCTTCATCACCCATATCAATGGTTGACATATACAAGGAGTCGGCGTTTGGATGTTTAACGGCTTTTTGAATGAAACCAACTCTGAAATCAACCAAAGCGGGACTTGGTGGGACAGCAACAGCTTGTTTAGGTTGACTATCAGCCTTAGCCTTAGCCTTAGCGGCTTTTTTAGCCTTTTGTGCTTCAGCTTTAGCTTTTTTTGCTTCTTCTGATAATGGTTCACCCTTCTTAGCAGCGTCATTACTAGCTGGGGCTTCGGCTTTTTTAGTATCGGCTTTTTTGTCACCATCTTTGGCAGCAGCAGGCTTCTTCTTTTCTTTAACTTCTTTTGGAACTTGGGTAGTAAGGTCAATGTTCAATTTTTCAGAATCGGCGACTTCAACCAAAGTGTTTTGAATTAAATCGGCCCATCTTAAAATGTGTCTATATTTGGCAAGGTCATCGGAAGAAGTCCATTTGGATGCAAGGGGTAAAACCTTTGAGAAAACAACCAAGTCAACTTTAGAAGGTTTGTTACCAACAATAAAAGTCTTGGATCTTAAGTTGTCATTTAAACTGGTTAAAGATTCTGGTTCGTCAAATCTAGAAGATAAGGTTTGGTATTGAGAAGCCAATGCTTTTTCTTCGTTTGATAATTCTGGGAATGAAGAGTCCTTGGCTTCTGGAATATCACTGAGTGACAATTTTTTGAAATTAGCAATGAAATCAGCCATTATTACTTTTGAATGTATCTGGATTTGTTTATTATACAAGTGAAGAAGTTCTAGTTTGAGGTATCACTTTTATCAAGTTTGAGTCAAAAGAAAATAAAAAAAATAAGAAAAATCCAGTGAAAAAAATGAGAAGGGAAAATCTTTGATTTGCGAGGGTGGTTCACGTGACTACAGTAGAAGGATAAGGTTTGAGGCTGCAAAAGGTATTAATCCTGAACTTATTGAGTCATAGCAAGTTCCTTTAGTGAAAATTAAAAGAGACCGTGACAAGTGTATATATTTGTATGTATAGGACACGAGTTTATATACATGATTAGAGCCTTATCAAATTTTGACATATTTTCTGAAAAAATCAAGTTTTTTTCCTTTCAAACGGTGTAGTTGAAACTTACATTGTGTATGAAATCTATAAAAATGCCTATACGAAGAACTTAATCTTGAGGATAGACAAGGCCATTTTCTTTTCTTGCTTTGTCCATAATATCCATCACCAATAAAGTTTCTGACCAAGGTACAACACTACTCTCGATCTTACCCTCGCTAATATCGCGGGCAATTGCGTTAGCTTCGTAAATGAACCCGTTGTAATCATTTTTCTCTTCAAACACAATTGGCTCCTTACTAGAATCAGCGAAAGTGATTTTGAAATTCTTAGGACGGGCAGGGTTATCACTCCACATTTCCAATACCGCTTGAGTTCCTTCGAGTCTAACGAAGGAGCTTGGTCCTTGGGTGTGATTTGAGCTCGTCAAAATCCCCTGTTTCCCATTTTCATACTTGATCAAAATTGTAGAGTCATGGTCGACTTTGTCAACTGGGTCGAGTGACAAGAACGATTTGGTTTCAAAAGGGGTTGCTTCCGATCCAACCTTATCATCGAGTAAGATTCTACCGTAGGTGATAGAATAAATACCAACATCCAAGGTCGCACCGGCCCCTAACTTTATATCACGAGCTCTCAGAGTTGCGGGAATAGTAGCCATATCAGAATAAAAGGAAAAATCAGCAAAAAGTTTATAAACATCACCCAAAGTTTTCTTTTCGAAAATGTGTTGTTTAATTAACTTAATCGAGGGGAAGAATCGAGTCCAGACGGCCTCCATCAAGAATTTATTCTTTGATTTGGCCAAGTCGATCAAATCACGAGCATCTCTGGCATTCACAGTAATTGGTTTCTCGACCAACACATGTTTGTCTTGATTCAAAGCCTTGGTTACCTGATCTTTATGAAGCGTATGAGGAGTACCAATATAGACAATGTCAACTTCATCATTAGCAAACAAATCATCGTACAGTTGACATACCGGCTCAATGCCATTATTATTATCAGGAGAAATCTTGTTTTCCTTCACAAACTGTTGCCCTTTGGAAGGTGCGGAGCTACCAATGGAAACCACAGTGTGTTTAACTGAACTTTGTGGATCAACATTATTGGTAACGAGATCGTGTACAAATTGCGAGGAAATATTACCGGCACCAAGAATACCCCATTTGAGTGAGAGCGACATTTTGAAATCAATTAATACCGAATTAAGTCAGAAACAACGTTAATGAACAAACAGCTAGTCAATTCATGGTTTAAAAGGACGAATAACTGATTTATAATCATTCTTCATTCTCTGCCCAGAATGGATCCTCCAAATTTTTTTTCGCCGTAAAAAGAACTTAAGTGGAGAATTTCGTGTCTCCCCCCGAAAAAAGGTCCCCCAAAATGTAACATCAGATAAGCCGGATTGCTCCAATGTTACATTCACCAGCTTTGACGTGAAATCAACGCATTTCTTCTTTACGAGGTTGGTTAAACTTCCAAGTATGGAACTATAATATATATATATAGCCAAAGACCCTAGGCAAAATCAGATAAAAGCTCTTTTTGCACTATAACACTAAGAACAAACTAGGATTCAATATGACAATCAGTGTCCCCCATTTACACCACGATCAAATTGAGAAGGATGGATTTTCCGTGATCAGAGGTGCACTTACCCCGGATCAAGTAGCCCGTTATAAACAAGCAGCACAAGACGTGGTTGAATACGCAAGAAAAGGTAACTGGCCCCATGTTAGAACCAGAGGTAAGCAGTTCCCACCTTGGCCCAAAAACTTCAGTCCTGATATTTGGGGAGTATCGGGATTACTTCATCCTGATCTTGGACCAATGTCAGAACCATTCCAAGAATGCTATGCGTTAGATGTTTTATTAGACGTTGCAACCGATATTCTTCAAACAACTAGAGAAAATTTATCGATGGAATTGTTTAATATGCTCATAAATCCTTTAACTGACTTTGATTTGGATTGGCATCGAGACTATATTAAGCCAGAAGCCACTCCAGAACAAGAGGCGGAAGATTTATTGAAAGACCCTTATGCCGGTACTCAATTTAACTTGGCCCTTACCGAGGATAAATGCTTGATTGTGGTTCCAGGGTCTCACAAACGATTAAGAACCGAAGAAGAACGTATCAAGACATCCAATGATAATCGCCAGGAGTATATCACCAATCAAATTGTGGTTGAATTACACCCTGGGGACGTGGTTTTCTACAACAGTAACATCTTACATCGTGCTACATACTCAGCCAAAGACCTTAGACTCACATTACATGGCTCATATGGTCATGCTTTATACGGGAAAGTACGTGCTAAAGGTGTATTACAACATGGGGTAGCCGAATGGTTACCTCGTTTCCAACCGACCGACTCCAAGTTGGTTCAAATGCGTCTGCAATTGGAAAAAACCTGTGAGGAGTTCAAAGGCGTTGACTTGGGTTACTCCCTTGATGGGTAGATCAACCATTACATCTTTTTAGTAGTTTATATCTAAATCAGTAGTGTTAAATCAATATGTGAATTATGAATGGCTCAATTTTTGTAAAGCCATTGAGAAACGGTATCCTGCACATGGCGTGTTTCCCGCTCACAGTCTCTGTTTCTCTCTCATTTTCTCACTATACCTAATTATTTGCTCGGTCTCGGAGTGAGGTACGAAAATACTGAGCGAATAGGCATATATGTGATCTTTGTTCTCATAGCGTGAACACCATACGAAAACAACCCCAAATTTAGCATTTCAGCTTATATCTCTGATCTTATACTACCTTGCTCTCACACTCTGAAGGAAAGCACGGTATTACAAGATGAGTGATTCGAACGCAGATAAGATTCTTTCGGACGTGACGATGCCGACTAAACCAGTATGTTTACCTTTTCTTTTCATTTATTGATGTTAAACTCGAAACCACATTATACTGACCAGACTGTTCGTTTTTCTAATCAGAAACGTAAAAAGACAAATAGAGCATGTAACCATTGTCACAAGGCTCATATGACTTGTGATACTAGTCGGCCGTGTCAACGGTGTATTCAACGAGGACTCCAACAAACCTGTGAAGATGCTCCTCGTAAACGCAAGAAGTATTTGGCGGATGTACCACCACAGGCTTTAAGCCAGCCTTCCAAAGGGTATAGCCAGTCAATATCACCACCGTATGGGCAGTCGCCGCAACCTTTGGCCCCGAACAATAATGGTAATAACAACATTAATAATGATAATAACTATAATGCTTCTAATTACCAGTCGACAGCATTTCAACATAGTGCTACCGTTCCTACGAACTATGACTTCAATCAACATTCCAATACACCTTTGACAAGAACAGCGACCCAGCCAATGCCCAATATAAAAGAAGAACCAAACATGGGGTTTTACTCCACAAGCAAGTTATTCAATTTGAATGATTTTGGCCTGGTTCAGGAAGAAGGACCTCAGGAACCATCACAACAACTGGACTTCAACAGTTCACAGCACCAACAGCAGCAGCAACAACAACAGCCCAATTATGGACGCAAAAGAACCAATTTTCTTTCATCGGCCGCTGATCTCGAGTATTCTACCTTATCGAGTATTCTTCAGGATAATTTCATGCATATCAACCCCAATCCTTCCTCGACGTCAGCGGAAGGTACCCCTAACTCAATTAACTTATCGCCTGCATTGTCGCCTCATAACCTAACAACCCAAGGCATCCTGCACCCGGTAACAACACCGGCTACAAGCAACATACGAAGTAGTCTCAATTCTCCTCCTTCATTGCAAACTACACAACATTCACAGTCTAAGTCACACCAGAACCAACAACAAAAACATCAGCGTCATTATAGTATCCAAAATTCCAAAATTGTATCTCCCTATGTCTCGGGCCCATCCCAAACCCCATCTCCACATGAACTCCCCCATCGCCAGAATGGACGTACCAAAAGTTCAGATTTATATGATACCTCAGGATTACCCAAATGTGACGAAACAATTAACCAGTATTTCTTAGGTCTGACAGGTTCTGACCATGTCCACATGTTTCCTGATATAATAGTGGCCATTGAATCAATGAAGCAAAGTGATCCAGCGGTATACCATGAACGTAACGCCAAACTGGTTATGTCATTTGCCATTGGAATCATTCCTAATGATAACCACTATAATGGAGACTTGCAAGATAATGAAAGTTTGCATTTTAAAGAACCAGAAGAAATATACGCCAAGGTAAAGAAGCCATTTTCATACACTCCTGGATATCACTCCTTGATTGCATATTTAAGAAGAAGATTTCCAAAGGAAATGTTGGTTAAAATGGCAGAATCAATGGCAGCTTATAGACCCAGTTTTATTGCTTGTACCAATTCTTTAAAAGAAGGTGATCTCATTTTCATGGAGCAATGCTTCCAAAGAACATTGTTAACGTATGATAACTTCATTCGTGTCAGTGGTACCCCAACCATAGTATGGAGGCGTACAGGAGAAATCGCCTACGTTGGAAATGAATTTAGCATCCTTACTGGATGGTCACGAGATGAATTGATCACTAAAAAGAAAACATTTATTGTGGAATTATTAGATGACAAATCGGTGGTTGAATATTTCCAGTTATTCCTGAGAATTGCCTTTGGTGATTTTTTGGGAGCAACCATGACTGAATGTTCCCTACTTACCCCTAAAGAAGGAGTTAAAATACGAACTGGCTGTATGTGGACCTTGAAAAGAGACGTTTTTGGGATCCCCATGATGATTATTGGGAATTTCTTACCCATTGTATAAGAAAAATTACGTTTACTTTTGCATTATATACTTGGCTAATTAGTACGAATTTACGTTTATGTTCTTTACTTTAAAACAAAATATGTATGTATCGATTTCAGTCGGTGAGACTTTGAGAATAACTTCTTTCATTTACTAAATGTTTGTATTGATTAATTTCATCTTAGCCAATTTTTCGCTTAATCAATTAGTCTGCAAATTTGCATACTTCGAATTTTAAAAGGTCTTTCCGATAACAGATCCGGCGCAGGACTTTTTTTTTTTTTTGCTTTTTATCTGGTGCGCAGCAAATCGCTGTCAACCAATACTCAAAACAAAAAAGGTACCAAACGGGGGAGCAGAAGCCTGCTAACCTGCTTTATCAACAATAATCGTGATTTATCAATTACAGACTTCAAGGCTAGAATAATAGAATAAGGCTATCAACGTTTGGAAAATAAAGGAATCCAAGTTTAATTCATAGTCATGACCAAACAGTCTCAATTAACCCCACGGTTAATCAGCACGATTACCATAATCTGTCTTGGATCACTCCAATTTGGTTATCATATGGCAGAACTCAATTCACCAGAAGCGGTGTATTCATGTCAAAAATCAATTCCTGGTGACGTTCCCTATAAAAAATCGTGGTTTGGGACACATGGATTTGTTCAGTGTATTCCGTTAACCCCACAACAAGTTGGTTTAGTGACTTCAATTTTTTGTATTGGGGGATTAATTGGATCGTTTTATGTTGGAAGCATTGCTGATAAGATTGGAAGAAGGAAAACTGGATTATTACATTCCATTCTTTATTTCATCGGATCTACAATTAATGGACTTAGTAATTCTTATTATGCCATCTTATTAGGAAGATTTGTGGCTGGTTTAGGAGCTGGGGCTGCATTGGTTATAACGGCTGTTTTCATTAACGAAATAGCACCACCTAATTATAAAGGATTATTAGGATCCATGAATCAAGTTTCGATCAACGTGGGGATTTTATTTACTCAATTATTATCATTAAAGTGGTGTACTGATAATGAATGGAGATTTCTATTATTCATGGGGGCACTTATTGCCTTGGTGAATTTTGTCATGGTATTAGTATATTTGGATGAATCACCTCAATGGTTACTTAATAATGGATATAGTAGTCAAGCATTCCGAGTATTACATCGTTTAAGAGGTGGTGAGTACGTTACTGCTCGGAATGAAGTTAATAGTTGGAATCATGATCCCGATGAAAATTCAAATGAAGCAGATCAATTACTTAATGAAGAAGGTGGAGATGTTGAAGAACTGACTACTGCCAACCTGCAGCAGCAACAATCACGTTCATCATCGGCCGTATCACTTGAAATATACTTAAAGTCTTCTGAGTATAACAATTCCAAACTTGTTGCAACTGGTATTTTGGTGTTACAGCAGTTTTGTGGTATTAATTCAATTATTTTTTATGGGGTATCGGTATTAATATCGATTTTCCCCAATCATGCCATCATAATCAATTGTTTGATCTCCTTAGTTAATGCAGTGGTTACATTTGGATCAGCTCCATTTGTTGATAAGTTAGGTCGGAAACCTCTACTTTTAACGTCGGTGACTTTCTTGGGTATCCTGACCGCCTTAATGGGATTTGGGATCATCACGGGTAGTTCGGTGATATCAGTGGTGGCTACATTTACATATATCACCTTCTTTGCCGTTGGGTTAGGTCCAATACCTTTCTTATTAGTTGGAGAAGTAACTCAACCAAAGGCTAAAGCAAGTGCTCAAAGTTGGGGTACCACCATGAATTGGGTAGCCACATTCATAGTCGGATTCTTGTTCCCCATTTTGAAGAATTCGCCTCTTGGTGGTGGAGTCTATTTTATTTTCACCGTAATGTGTGTTGTAAGTTATATTTTCATCAAGGGCTTCATTCCTGAAACTAAAGGTACTACTTCATACGAAGAGGTCTGGGGGTTGAGAGTTGACTAAGACCAATTCCACATCGATCCTAACATACTTTCCCTCGCCTGTTATTCGCTACTTCAACTTATATATCCTCTTGCCAGCTTGGTAAGCTTTCAATGTATAGAATGATTTACGAAACTTCTATGAATACAGTCATGTAAGTGGTGAAAAAGTTCACTAGGGTGTTTGGGTCTTATAGAAAACTCCTCACGTGCTCACCACTAGGGCTCAGCCCTAGAAACTTATGGTCGTTCCATAATCAAAACGCTTTCTCATACTTTAACATATTTTCCTATATGGTTTGATTTAATAGCGCACTTATTGAAAAGCATAGTCCTGCATTCAGTGTAGTGTAGAGTACATTTTCTTTTTTTTTTTTTCTTTTTTTTTTGTTTTGTTTGGCTCACGGTAATTGTCACTCAGAGGCTCTCACTCATACAATCATACACTACTCATCAAACTGAGAGGAGAGGAAAAAAAAAAAGAGGGACAAACGAAAGAGAAAAAAAAAGTTTTTCATATATATAATTTTTCATATTACTTACTTTTGAAGGTTATCAAGCTTAATCTATATCATTAAAAATGCCAACCAGATTAACCAAAACCAGAAAACACAGAGGTCACGTCTCAGGTATGTAACGACTCCCATGGAACTAACCAATATCGTGAAGTCATATCAAGTTAAGTGTGGGAAGAAAGGAGATAAAATTGTGAACATGAAAAAAAATGAAAAGAATGAAAACCATCAAGAATAGAGAATAATCATCAATACAAAGATCATACAAATAAGAGAATATATCAACAGGAAGAAGTTTCGATAATGAACCATCACATTCGTCAATATTATAGAGGAGATCCATAAGACTAAGATAAGAGTAAAAGTATGAAAGAAAAAAAGAATCATAAGACACCACAAGGTACTCCATATCGAACAGATTATAAGTACTATTCCATTCAGTTATATAAACGTGAAGATACAGAATCAGTAAGATGCCGTAATAATTCCAATGACACATCTTGAATACTTGAACACGATTTTTTAAATATTCTTCATGAATGTCTACTAACAGTAACTATTATAGCCGGTAAGGGTAGAATCGGTAAACACAGAAAGAATCCTGGTGGTCGTGGTAGAGCTGGTGGTCAACACCACCACAGAACCAACTTGGATAAATACCATCCAGGTTACTTCGGTAAAGTTGGTATGAGATACTTCCACAAACAAGGTAACCACTTCTGGAGACCAGAAATCAACTTGGACAAATTATGGACCTTAGTTGAAGAAGAAAAGAGAGATGAATACTTAAAATCTGCTTCTACTTCTGCTGCCCCAGTCATTGACACCTTAGCTTCCGGTTACGGTAAAGTTTTGGGTAAAGGTAGATTACCTGAAGTTCCAGTCATCGTCAGAGCCAGATTTGTTTCTAAATTAGCTGAAGAAAAAATCAGAGCTGTTGGTGGTGTTGTTGAATTAGTTGCTTAAGCGAGTTAATGTTTTCCTTTTTTTGTATCCGTATAAAAAAAGATTAAATTTTTTCTCTATTGTATATTTTATAATGCTTTTTTTATTCGAAGCAAAAAAGACTTCACATCTCTCTTACCAATTTCCCAATAAATAATCTTACGTTTATTAAGCTGTTATTTGTAGAGTTTTGATGAAAATTTAATCAGCTCCAGCTCATCATCGTAGTATGCCATGTCGTGGTGCACGGGCTTTATCCCGAAAAAATTTTTGATGAAACAAATCGATGGGAACTACTTGGGTTTCCCAATTTGGATGTTTACTTTTATTACAACAGATGAACATCTTCAAGTTGTTTTAAATTTTTCTTTTGTTTTTTTTCGTTTTTTTATGTTAGGCACTTACTTCTTCTTTTCATTCTGCCTAGCTTCTATAAGAATATAGTCGACCCTTCAGCCTTCCAGGAACGTACTTGGAAATTAACCCTTTGCATTGTCACATCTGTCTGAATCTGTTAGTTCATCTCATTTGCCGCTTCTTTGATTCTTCGAACAATCACCATTTCGTAGAATAAGATTAATCTACAATTTAAAATTGCATGCTTATACGAGGAATTAGAACCAAATCATCCTTTGCTAATAGATCTCTCATTTACTCCACTTCCCTAGCTAACTATTCTCCAATTCATTACCCCTCATCGCAAATCACGTTCAGAATGATCAGCTCCACTACTTCTTCAACCACCCCTGCAGTCGATGTTTCTGCTATCAAAAAACAAAACTTACATCACGACATAACTGAAAACATATGGCAACCTGAAGCCGCCGTTCCTGACTCGGTGAAAAAACTTATTGTGCCAGGTGCCACCCCAACCAGTTACATTCTTGGATTTATTCAAATTGTTCGTCTCTTGAAGACACAGAAGAGAACTGGTTGGGTAGACAGAGGTATCCCCTTGGACAAAACTGAAAGTATTGCCGATCATATGTACCGTATGTCGATCATTGCCATGACCGTTCCCAATGATAAAATCAATATTGATAAATGTGTCAAGATCGCCGTCATCCACGATATTGCCGAAGCCTTGGTGGGAGATATCACTCCATTTGGAGGTGTTTCCAAAGCCGAAAAGCATCGTCGTGAACTCATCACTATCAACTACTTATCATCTTTAATTAAGCCCTACAATCCTCAGTTTTCCCACGATATCTTGGAATTATGGCTTGACTACGAAGAAATCAGATGTCTTGAAGCTCAGTATGTTAAAGATATCGATAAGTTTGAAATGATCCAACAAGCTTGGGACTACGAACAGGATTATGGTCTCACCTATGACTTGAATGAATTCTATAATTCAAGATCAGCCATCAAGTCTCAAGAAATCGGTGATCTTGCTGATGAACTCATTCTTCAAAGAACTGCTTTCGTCAAAAACTTGCAATAAGCAGAACATAACGTCTTTTTTATGGTTTCTGCTCTTAATTATCGGCTATATGACTTACTAGTATTATTTATTTATTCCTTTTGCATGATTCTTGAGCCTTTTCATTAATGGATCTCTTTTTCAATTCTAACTAGATTATATATTCTTGTATTATACTTTTTTCTTTTTTGATTTGTATTCAATAAAGACCAGGTTGTATTCTATAACTGTTAATTGTGAGTGACTGCAAATGATAAGCTGGTGTCTCATTTTTCAAGGGCAATGAGCGTCTCACACAAAACGGAAGTGGAAATTTATCGAGGCGAGACAAAAAAAAAAAAAAAGACTAGCTGAATAATCATCTTCCAGAGCTTCATCTTTAGAGCTTGAAGACCAAAAAAAGAAAGCGACACCAATAGCTTTCATTACTACCTTATCGACATGACTCAGACAGAAGCTTCTCAAGTGGAAGTTACTAAACAAGACACTGACAAACCTCAGTTTGGAGCTTCAGGACGAAAGATCATTTATGATAAAGATGGAAAACCGTATGTAAAACTAATGATGAAAGGATTCTATTCATTGAATACTAACTTAATTCTAGGTGTCGTTCATGTAATTCACTCACTGACTTCAAATTCGTTATGCATGGTGGGTCAGTTCCAGCAACACCCAAAGTAAAGAAACCAGAAGAGGACAAAACACCTGCTAATGAGCCATTTGCCAAAGATTGCCCACCTGATGTTGAGCAATTGGGAAGATCTTCGTGGACATTGCTTCATTCAATCGCTGCCACTTATCCTGAGAATCCTACAGATAAACAACAAGCTGATCTTAAGCAATTCCTCAAATTATTTGGAAATTTTTATCCTTGTTGGTATTGTGGAGAAGATTTTACCAAGTACGTGGAAAAACAAGAGCCAGTTACCAGTAATCAAGATGGATTCGGGAAATGGTTATGTAACGCTCATAATGAAGTGAATGTAAAGTTGGGCAAGCCCACTTTTGACTGTAACTTATGGAAGCAAAGATGGAAAGATGGTTGGAAAGACGGTAGATGTGATTAAACAATTTGAACATAGAATTCCCTGTAAATATAATATCCCACATGTTAGATAGATACGATTATATGACTCTTGTAAATGGAAAAAAATATACGATTAACTTTTATACATTAAACTACGTAACCTTATTTACCCCCAATGGCTGATTTTATCCAATCCACCAAATCTTGCTCATTAAATCCTGATTCCAAATTTTTCGGTTCATACTTATCAGCAGGCATTTGTTTTTTAAGTAAAAGTAACGTAGGCACATTACCCACCGCATAAGTAAGTAAAATCTCTCTACCGCCCGCAGTATCACAAGAGATATTTGCCAAATTAACCGGGAATTTGGTCAGATCTAATGGATACTTTTTTTCATCAGCTAAAGTATCAAACAATGCTCGTGTTAATTTATTGGCTTTTGAGTCCCCCGGGTAAGTGAAATTGAGAATCAAAGGTTCTTTGAAAAGAAGTAAATTATGAAGTTCACCGGTATTCTCGATATAAGTGGGGAATAATCGATTTTTAGTGGTTATTTCATTAGTACTAGGAGGATAAATTAATTGTTTATTCCATTTTTGAAAAAAACTAAACAATTGCCTTGTTTGATGAACCTGAGGCCTTGATCTGAAAAAATTGAAAGTACGATTAGCAATACAGGGGCCAATCTGAGTACCCACTCGGATACTGGTGCCTGTTAAAACGCTAGTGGTAATTGGAAGCATTACGGCAATCGGGCAAAAAATGAACAAACAGATACGATCTCAAACAAAAAGAAGTCTAACTTTGCTTCTTATTGTTCCAATGAGTGATTAATGGTCGTATAGTGAGGATGTGATTATGCTCATCCAGGGTTGGTTGTCTGATAAAACCTATTCAAACTTCTGTTCCAGTTTTAGTGGCTAATTTTCGAGTTAGTCTCTGAAATTGAGTGGCTCCAAAATGCGTCAGAAACAAACACCCGTACAGACCACGCCTTTCGCTTCAATTTGGAACTTTTTTTTTTGTTCTTTTTTTGCGGTTAATAGAAGCTTTTTGTGTTGCATGCACTTAAGAGGACTTGATTGACAGTTGAATTATATACTCTCATGATAGAATGGTGCTATTTTCCAAACTGGAAACTGAAGATGCAGTGTTCCTGATTGCAACAGACATGGCTGGTGTGCAGTAATTCTAGGGGCATCCAATTGCTTGTAAGCGTTGCATTTGTTTGATTCGTTCCTTCTAAATAACTAGGCGATCGGAAGATGAATGGCAAAGAGCAGCTAATACGGCTAGGATCCTCCGGTTTGAGCGTTTGGAAATATGTGTCATGAGCAACAAAGAGAACGTCAAGCATCTAACCAAAAAGACAAAGAGGCAGTATTGAAAAAGGTACTTCAGGAGCACAAACTTTGTAAGTACATGTCTTTTATCTAAAAAATCAATGATCGGGTTTATGAGATCAACTTGACCAACCAACTAGGAGTCAAAGATTATCTGGTGCTTAAAAGAAGATGAGATTAAGGCTTTCTTTTTTTTTTTTTTTTTTTTTTTTTCGGTTTGAATTTCTGTTTGCTCCTTCACGGAAATCCCTCTTTGTAAATGATATTTTAGCTGAAGCAGCTGATAGTGTTGAAGCATTGGATAAAGTGACTTAATCAATTATATTTTTTTTTCATTCAGATGTTGGTCACATGCAATGGGAGATAGAATTTCAAATTTTACAAAGCTTATTGTCATTTTCAGTGAATCCCAGTGCCATTGTGTTTACATGTTTCCGTTCTATATCGTGAGCCCCGAAAATACTACAAAAAGCAGTATTGCAACCGTTGTTCGGCATTCTCCAGGAACTGGGAAACAAAGCAAATAGAAATTAGTTAAAATGAAAAGCTGAGGGTGAGAAATTATTGTTTCATGATTATTATTACTCATATTCGCTACACAACTCGCATAAGCTGGTTCTGATACCCGATACTTTTCAAAGGCTATGGCAGTTTGCCATATTCGTAAACGAGTAACAACAGGATGTATTGTGGCTATATATTGAGTGTTTGGTTTAAAAGTGCAATTTCGTACGGTGCAAGTGAAAATAAGGAAATTTTGCTTGATCATAATGGGGTTTCACAATTGCTGATTGGTTCTTCAACTAACGGAGAGGGGCAACCTGAATGGGTTTAGAACTTAAAATTGGTTCGGGCAGCATACCCTGAAAAGGTTCATACCGTATTTTGAACCTTTTGACTCCGCCATAATGGGACGGGAAGCGCCATAATCTACAGAATTAGTCAAAAGCATAAAAAAAAACGAAGTGTGCAAGCAAACTCCTCAAAAAAGAAACTTTCACCCTAATTTATATCCACGAATCAATGTCTGAAAAACTAGATCAGACCACCTTAGCATCAGGCTGTAACAACAACGACGGTTCGGAAACACAATTGGGAAATGTGAACAATTGAGCCATTGAACAACGTAACTTTCAAACAATCAAACTAATTTGAACAATTCAAACCTATTAATTATCAGATTTTATTTGAAAAATTTCCCAATGTTTGTGAACAAAGAATCCACCCATTACAGTGCAAGGTACAAATGCAAGACCGTCAATAATACAAAACAACCTGATTGTAGAAAATAAAGTAAAACTAACAAACAAAACCAAAAAAAAAAAAAAAAAAAAAAAAAAAAAAAAAAAAAAAAAAAAAAAAAAAAAAAAAAAAAAAAAAAAAAAAAAAAAATTAAAAAAAGAAAAAACGGGCATTTTGACGGGGTTGACAGCTTAAACGTATATACCCAGAGGAAACCCGAATCCGGATAGGTTTGCAAAAAACAAAATTATGTTTAGCGAGAGGAGGGTGGGGAGACCTGGATTTGCAGGTTAATTCACAGTTGCGTTCATTGTGTTTGGGTATTGTATTTTGTTATTGTGATGAACGAAGTTTTTATCTGATTCATCTACGTTCAAGGATTGTAAAGAGCTTAAATCAATAGCTTCGGCATTTACTTTCTCGTAGTTCACAAGTATAAAAGATGCATCTTTTCTCCCCTTTCTTTTGACTTGTCTTGAATTTTCTTGTCCGTCAATTTCTGTTTCTTTTCTTTTTCTATTTTTGACTCTACTGCTAGTTCTACTTCAAATTCAATTTCAACTTCTACTTAATTTGAGGTTATTACCAATTCTGTCAAAGTTTCTTTTGCTTCCTTTCTTTCTTTCTTTCTTTTTCTTTGGCATTCGTTTCTTTTTTTTTTGTTTGTCTTGTGTTTTTTCTTTCTTTTTTTGTTTTTTGAGCAGTGCACCTTTTTCTTTTTTTTTTTCCCTCTGTTACAGCATTATTAGTCAAGCTTGAGAATCGAAAATTTAAATACTTATTCACTTATTAGTAATAAGTTTAACGAGATTATAATCATCATTTATAATACTAATACCTATTTTTTTTCACAAGTTGAAATAGACACGGCTATATATTGTCACGTCTGACTAAATAATCTGAATTCTTTTTTATTAAGTCTGTTGTTCTCTTCGAACACCACAGTTGAAAGAAAATCACCATACAATTTCTTAGTCACAGAAATAATATCTTGATAAATGACAATGTCTCCATCTCAAAACGCAGGTTCTGCTAGTAGTGGGTCCTCTATTCATAGTGGTGAGCATATTGCCACTAACTCGAATATCACTTCAGAAACTTTTCAGAGTATGCCACTCTTGTCGCCTAATTTAACTCCTAATGCCTCGGAAACCCCACAATTACCACCACAAGTATCTGATGAAGAACGTAAAAAATTACCCATCCATGAAGCATTACCGGTGGTAAGATGTATGGCTAGAGCCCGTATCCCCACCACCCACGGTCCAGAAATTTTCTTACACATTTACGAAAATAACATCGATAACAAAGAACATTTGGCTATTGTATTTGGTGAAGATATTCGTTCTGAAAGTTTATTTGCTCAAAGAAAGGGCGAAACCTCTCAAGATAGAATGACAAGAGGTGCTTACGTGGGTAAATTATTCCCTGGTCGTGTTGATGCCGATAAAGATGTTAAATCGGGTAAAGAATTGAAATTCGATAATCATGGTAAATTGATTAGAGAAGCCTCCACCACTTTTGCTGGTGACCCAGTATTGGTTCGTATTCACTCAGAATGTTATACTGGTGAAACTGCTTGGTCGGCCCGTTGTGATTGTGGGGAACAATTCGATGAAGCCGGTAGAAAAATGGGAGAAGCCGGACATGGATGTATGGTTTATTTGAGACAAGAAGGTAGAGGGATTGGATTGGGTGAAAAATTAAAGGCCTATAATTTACAAGATTTAGGAGCCGACACCGTTCAAGCCAATTTGATGTTGAAACACCCTGCTGATGGTAGATCATTTTCTTTGGCCACCGCTATCTTGGTTGATTTGGGATTGGCTGAAATTAAGTTGCTTACCAACAACCCTGATAAAATCTTGGCCGTGGAAGGTAAGAATAGAGACGTCAAAGTCACTGAAAGAATCCCCATGGTTCCATTAGCCTGGACCACCGAAGATGGTATCAAATCCCGTGAAATTGAAGGGTATTTGAGTACCAAGATTGAAAGAATGGGCCATTTGTTGGAAAAACCCATCAAGATTTAAGCTTTTGCATTTAATCAAACCGCTTATCAGCGTCACTTGCAAAAACTCAAAAAAATAGACCTATAAAAACAAAAAAAATACAAAACTCTCAAAATCCAAAAAAAAATCAGCCTTTCTATCATAAAAGTCAAGTTTCATTCAAATTAAAGAAAGAAAGAAAGAAAGGAGTTAAACAGTTTAGAAATCATCCGGTACCTCAAAATTCTTTTTAAGCATTTAAGATTTACAATCAAGTTAAATTAAAACAACTACAGTTAAGTTTAGTTTTTTATTTCGTCATTTCCCAGTTAAGTTAAGTTAAGTTAAGTAAAGTTCACCCCTCCATTTTCACGTTTTTCGTATGACCGTTCAGTTCGTTTTAAGTTCAGTTTATGTTTTTTTTTTTAACCCGTTCAGTTCTTTTGTTATTATTTTTGTCTTTTTTCCGTTACAATACACATTGGTCATTTTTGATTTTTCATTTATTCTGTAGAGTATTATCTGTAGATAAGATTATAAGTTACGAGTGATTGTCTCGAAAGACGGACTCGAGTTAAGCGAGTTGACAGAGCCAAGACAATAAAAGACAACAAGTACATTGTTGCACAAAATCGATTTGCGAAATTCAGGGTTCAAATGGTGATTTATTAGCCACAAGGACACAACATCAACAAGATCCCACTTATTTTATGAAAGTGCTACTTTAAAGTGCTAGGAATCTGAGTGGTATTTGGCTATTGCTGGCATTGTGGAGAAAAAATGCTAGGATTTGATTCTGGCTGTCGCTGACATCGTGTTGTCTAGGTATCTCCATTCTTTGATACTCACTGTCAAAGAAACAGGCCGCATAATAAAATACAAAGTTATCTTCTCGTTTTCTTGTAGACTAAATGAAGTATTCTACAAACAGCGAGTTAAAAGGTTGCTAACTCTTGAGTCCAGGTCGATATTTTCTACGAACGTTAGTGATGCATATGTCAAAAACATCTGTTTAAGCAGTTTAGTAATAGTGCTTTAGTGTGATTTTCCTTTGGGTTTTGCCATGAAGGGCAGAAAAGGAATGGAATCGAACACCCAGAGCGTACGCTGTCAGCCACAATATCCCATTTTGAGTGACATCGTATCATGGGGAATAAAGGTGCAGAAGAGCAAACGCTTGCTCGCGATTAGGAGCCGTTTTCTGGACTGTTCTTTTGACCGTTTGTAGTAGCAGTTTGCTGGACCATTTGTCTTAGCCGTTTGTTGTAGCCGCTGCCGTTTGTTTCAACGATGGGGGGTAGTGAAACCTCGACGGTGTAAACGGTCTCGTAAAATTGCATCTCAACATCCTGCATGTTGCCGGTTAATGACGGGTGTGTGCAGGATCCGGATAAGCAGCCTTCCACTGGAGGTTTTCCGATAGTCATTACAACGGAGCGATGAGGTGCTTTTCGAGTAATTGAACAGCCTCATCAGTATTCAGTGGCCACAATGACGTTTCAGCCGAGTCTGATTTCCTCGATGTTGCACCTGACTGTCCCACTTCCCAATTTCGTACTGATTTACTTCATGCACATCTCGTGTTATTTACCAGGTGATGAAGGAATCCAATGAGGCGGACAGAAAATAAAGGACAGAACAGAAAAGGACAGGACGAAGGAAAACGTATGTTACTGAACTATTGTAAGACATGAATGGTGAATTGGAAGATATTGTTGAGGTGGCATCACCTTAGTACTTAAATTATGCAATTTACTCCGAGGTGTTCAGCCCGTACATTCCACTTCCAATTCCTTCTCCCTGCACTTTTCATTTTTTTTTTTTTGTTTTTGGTTAGAGGATTTTAGCGACTTGCACACCCGGAACCCATTCTTTATTTTAACACTAAATAAGTCTCCTCCTTTTCCGGCTATTCCATTGTGCTTTCGGATTTGCATCAAATAATTTGAGGTGTTCTTGAAAAATTTCTATCGCCTTTAATATTCAAAGTTTTGATCATCGGATCCGTTGTGGACCTGCTTCGGTCAATCTGGTCGTTACCATTGTATCCTGTAGCATCACGACTAGGTGGCTCAACGTCTGGTGCTGTCATTTTATTCTTCTATTATTTGCTATCCTTCTTTCTTGACTTTCTTTTTTTTTCACAGTCTTTTGATTCTGATTTTGTCGCCTGCTTATGTCAATGGTGAACGAATTGACTTTTTTCCACCCAGTAATGGCACAATGCCGATGACTCAAGTATACTCTCGCCTTGTCTCTGATCGAGGTTTTTGATTTCTTTTTCTTACATATATTTTCACCCACTAGAACAATTTGTTAAAGTATGGCTTGAGTCATCAGTCATATACGATTACGGAATTGAGGCTTAATTGGGCCGTTCTGCTCTTCCTTTAACTTTCGAGGTTGGGCCCCTTTGTCCCTTGCCAAGGGTAATTTGTAAGCTTTTCGACTGAAAGTCGATCAGGGCCAGATCTGGCCATACCAAGTTACGAAAATTGAAAATAACAATATGAATTATATTAATTTAAGTTAAAAAAAAAAAATAAAAGAGTAAAATAATAATAATAATAATAATAATATGGAAGAAAAAATACCAGGAAAAGCAAGAGTAAAAGCAAAAAAAAAAAAAAACAGAGGAACGAAGAAAAAAAAA
>JAJMSM010000057.1:0-88962 GCA_030578475.1 Hyphopichia wangnamkhiaoensis
AAAATCAAATCTCGTTAAAAAAGAAAAAAAAAAAAGAACGAACTATTACTTCTGTTACTTCTTTCCTTTTCCTCTTCCCTCATCAACTATCCCTGACTGATATAGATACGTGAGCGAATACCCATCTCTCAATTCACACAACCTTTCCCTTCATTTTCTTCCACCACCACCCCTTCCCCCTTTTTTTTCCTTCCTTTTTTGTTTTTTGTTTTCTTTTTGTTTTTACGATTTTTTCTACCTTATTTTTATTTACGTTTTTTCGTTTTACAATAATTTGAAAAATATTGACAATAATAACAAAACCACTTAATCAAATCAAATAAAAAGACCTTGCTCAAGCTGTCCATATTTCGCTTTGATTTTTTTGTTTTCATTTCATTTTCAAGTTTGTAATTAATCCTTAATACGTTGATTTTTTGAATTTATCGTCGATAACTATCTTCTGATTATTCAAGTACTTTTCGTTCATCCCCCCTCCCCCCACTCCATTCCTTATTCTTTTTCTTTTTCTTTAGAAGAAGATCACCACGACCAATTCATTACGTTCGTTGCAATATCCAATTCATAGATTTCATTCTCCTTAATTGATATTTCTACTTATTTTATTCTTTTTTTTTTCACAATTGTTTTGGCCAACTTGATACCCATATCTCCCGTCGAAACTCAACGTATATCCTAAAACCTCCCCACTTGTGTTCCTCTGCATAGATTAATAGATAATAAAGATGTCTGAACAACAACAACAACAACAACCACCTGCTGAACAACAACAGCAACCAATTCAAGAACAACAACCCCAACAAGAACAACAATCTCAGCCACAACAACTTGACCAAGCTCAAGAACAAGCTCAAGAACAAAATGGTGAAGATCAACCCGACGTAAACCCAGCCAGTGCCATTGAAGGTGGTCGCGAAGTTTCCAACAAGATCTTGTACGTTGGTGGTTTACACAAATCTGTCACTGAAGATATCTTAAGAGATTTGTTTTCTGTTGCTGGTACCATTCAATCAGTTAAGATCTTAAATGATAAAAATAGACCTGGCTTCAACTATGCTTTTGTTGAATTTGAAAATACTCAATCTGCTGATATGGCTTTACATACTCTTAATGGTAGAATCATCAACAATTCAGAAATTAAAATCAACTGGGCTTTCCAATCTTCTAGTGTTGCTACCAACTCCACCGTCGATGAACCAATCTACAACCTTTTTGTGGGTGATTTATCTCCAGAAGTTGATGATGAAACTTTGGGTAAAGCTTTTGAAAAATTCCCCTCTTTGAAACAAGCTCATGTTATGTGGGATATGCAAACCGCCAGATCTAGAGGTTATGGGTTTGTTACTTTCACCCAACAAAATGATGCTGAATTGGCTTTACAAACTATGAATGGTGAATGGATCAATGGTAGAGCCATCAGATGTAACTGGGCTTCTCATAAAGCTACTGGTTCTCACAATAACTTTAGAAATAACCGTCATCATCATAATAATCATCACCATCATAACAGCAACAATAATGGTAATCGTCAATTCAGATCTTTTAACAACAATGGTCTTCCTCAACAACAATTACCTAATCAAAATGTTATCCCAAATGCCAACTTTGGCGGTCCTCAACAAGGTGGCAACATTCAACAATCAAATGCTAATGTTGGTTCCGTGCCTCCTGCTAACCCTGCTGCTGCTGCTGCTGTAGCTGCTGCTGCCAATGGTGGTCAACAAAATATCCCCGTGATGTCTCCTCAATCTTATGATATTGTGTTAAGACAAACTCCATCATGGCAAACTACCGTTTACTTGGGTAACATTGCTCATTTCACTCAACAAACTGATTTGATCCCATTATTACAAAACTTTGGTTTCATCGTTGACTTCAAATTCCACCCAGAAAGAGGTTGCGCTTTCGTTAAATACGATTCTCATGAAAGAGCCGCTTTAGCCATTGTTCAATTGGCTGGTTTCACCATCAATGGTAGACCTTTGAAATGTGGTTGGGGTAAAGATAGACCTCCAATGGCTCAATATCAAAACTTTGGTAGAGGTGCTCCACCTCCACCAATGTATGGTCAAGGTAGACCATAAAGTTAATGTGCTTACATCACTTTTTTTTCCAATATTCTTTCATCGTTCCCTGAATTTGTGACTGCTTCTTATTACCAGCGCTTGTTAATTGTTTGGTTCCATTCAATGAAATTCAGTCAGTTGTTGATCTACAATCTGTACTTATTCTTTCTCCCCTATTCCTCCTTCCGTCCTATATATATTTATATATATATTAAAAGTTTGTTTTTTGTTGTTTTTTTTGTCCCTTCTGTCTTTTTTTATCCAACATCTATAAAAACTAACTTTTACTTTACTTTAATTATTTTTTTTTTAAAGTCGTCTCTATACTTCTGTCTTCTACATACACTTTTTCTTTTGTTTTTTTCTTCTTTTAGTCCACTATCTTGTTTAATCAATCAATCAATAAATAAATTTTTACATAAATTTGGCTGCTCTATTTTACTAAGCCATGATCTTGCGAAGATGAGTCCGTGCTAAACACTAGGAACCAGGCTTTAGTCCCTCAAGGGCAGGCTCGTCGTGTCTTTCTTTTCACTTGAGCATTCTACTGGCTATCACACTGTATATTGCAACTGATAACGGAGTTATTGTTTTTCTCCTAGAATTTTGATAGTCATTTTTGGGATTACCGGAGAAAAATTGAAAGAATGAAAGAAACTAAAGAAAGAAAAAAAAAACGGCATCCCTCTAGCGAACAATTGAAAAAAAAAAAAAAAAAAAAAAAAAAAAAAAAAAAAAAAAAAAAAAAAAAAAAAAAAAAAAAAAAAAAAAAAAAAAAAAAAAAAAAGAATGCACACAAAGTAATGAAGAACGAGAGAAGAAAAAAAAAAAAATTAGACATCAAGTATTTCAACATGCTAATATTTAGTTAACACTACTTCCATTAGCCATAAACAAGGGCCCTTAGCCAGATCAAGCCGTGTGTCTAGTTCTAAGTTTCGAAAGTGTTTTCGATCTTGCTTCTTTCTCTCCAGAGCAGAACAGTTTGTTTTTCATTTTTTCATTTTTCTGTTTCTTCAATTGCATTTTGAGGACGTGAATCTTGGGTCATCAATTAATCTGACTTCACAAGAAATTTTCAGATTCCACATTTTTCTTTCCCAAAATAGAAGGATTTTGAAGAGACGGTTCTCGAGCAATACTACAAGTACTTTGATTCAAGAAAGGTATACAGAAGCTATAGTGAAGGTTGGCAATTTGGTATTTTGCTGCTTCAATTTTTGAACTTCATCATTATCAAATAAAATTACTTCTGTATGTCATTAACAACTCGATTTCGTGTGGCATTATTATCCTTAATCGTTTTAGCATCTGTGATTACCTTAGTCTTTTCGAATACTGAAGTTGTTACCGCCTTATCTTCCGATCCATATTTATCAGACATCGTGTTTTCGTTAAACAAAATATCTTTGATCCTCCGTGGGAGCTCTACCTCATTTATAAACTTCATCAGATCCAATTTAAGCCTTTCTGGAAACTCCAAAATCAAATCAACAGCATCCATAATCCTCTTAATTTTCCCACTTATTTATTTTGCTAATCAACAACAATTTTTAAACGTACCTCAAATTTTAAACCAAATTATATCTAAAATGAATTCCGGTTACAGGTTTATGTCATCTTCATCTGCATCATCCCTTGGGTCCGGTTCAAGATTTGGATCTTCCAGAAAATCTAAAGAAGTTAAATTCGCCCTCAAAAATGGTGGGGAACTTGGAGGTATAAGTAATGACGGTAACACCTGTTTCATGAATTCCGTGATACAGTCGCTAGCCTCTTCAAGACAGTTATTAAAATTCATTGACTCTTACTTCTATCAAGAAATTGAAATCACAAATGGAGAAGGTAAGCCCACCAAAATTAAATCAAATCAACCAAATCCTGAATTGGTTTTTACACAAGCCTTAAAAAAATTATTCGATGATGTTAATGGTTCTTACGGTAATAGAGGTAAAGAATTCAGCACCAAACCTCTTTTGCATAAAATGCCAAATGGTCCTAAGCAAAATTTTTTTACCGGTTATAATCAAGAAGATGCACAAGAATTTTATCAGTTAGTCATGGGTTTGGTTGAACGTGAATTCAAAAAAGCTACGGGTTCAAATGAAAAAACCACGAAGATTGACAATAGTGATTCTAATGATAAGTACGTGGACATTAATCGGGTGTCTAACTTTGCATCCGGATATGATAACTTGGGTAAATTGGGTAAAGTATATGTGCCTGTATCTCAAGTTGATCCCAATTTGACTGATTGTGACCATAAAGTATTACCTTTGAACTTGATCACTCCAGTCGATGGTGTTTCAGCCGAAAGAATTGGCTGTATAGCTTGTGGTGAAGTGGGTGGTATCAGATACTCCGTAATAAGTGGATTGAGTTTGAACTTACCAAACAAACAGTCTTACTATTCAAGTTATACTTTAGAAGGTTTAATGAGTGATTGGATTACTCCTGAAATCATTGACGATGTCAATTGTAATAGATGTGGTTTGGTCCAAACGAAAGAGTTCTTGGTTGGTAAGTTGAAAGATTCTACAAACGAAAAGTTCAATGAAGTCCTCGAGAAGAGAATAGCTGCCATAGACACCGAGCTAGATAAGAATCATGTAAGTGACGAAGCATTCGAGAAATTAACTACCAAACAAATGATTAGAAAAACTAGAAAGTCTAAACAAATATTGTTAAGCAGGCCACCTCCACTTTTATCCATCCATATTAATAGATCTGTGTTTGATCCTAGAACTTATATGATCGTTAAGAACTCCAGCAATGTGACATTCCCTGCCAAGTTTGATTTATCACCTTTTGTCGCGGAACCCGAAGATATCAATATGGATGCTAGATTACCTTTCAGAAAACAAGACGAAAGATCAATTCTCAAAAGTTCTCAAAATACTGAAGGTGATAATCCGCTAACTTCAACTCTATCTTCAGAAGAAGGTAATTACCCCACCTCTTCGGAGTCCCCAAAAACCGATGACAGCTCAAGCTCTAACTCTACTGCGGACGAAGACGCTAGTATGAAGGAGGCTTCTAACTTGAATACACAAACATCTGCTACTGATGAATCAAATGGCTCAGTCCTTGCTGATCACATCAATCCTCAATTAGTTTACGACTTAAAAGCAGTCATCTCTCATTATGGTACACACAACTACGGACATTACATATGCTATCGTAAGTTGAGAGGTACTTGGTGGAGAATTAGTGACGAGTCAGTGTACGTGGTAACTCAGGATGAAGTTTTGAACTCGCAAGGTACTTTCATGATCTTTTATGAGTACAACGATGGTTTTAAAGAAATGCTTCAAAGTTTAGATCTGGAGGATGAAGAACCTGAACCCGAACAACCTTCGAATGAGCAAAAAGGCTCGGATGATTCGTCTGATGAAGATTCAGATGTTGACACGGAACAAGGAGGTCATACAGGTCTCGGCAGAAACAACTTGGTAGGTAAGACGGATTCTCTTGGGAACACCATTGAAGCACCAGATGATGAAAATGATTACGAAAGCTCAGGCTTGAGTGATGATAATGAGTTTAACGTGACGAAGGATTCCGATTACAATGTCGGCGAGGAACGAGCTTTCCATATTTAATTTAATTTATGTATATATGTTTTTAGGCATGTAAAATGTATTCAATGGAAATTGAATTTGTCGAAATAAAAAGTTCATGATTATTCAAATTGGTGTTCATTTTGCAGTATTTTGTGATGAGCCAGAAAGTAGAAAATTCTCAAAAAAAAAAGTGAAAAATAAAAAATGGAAAAGATGAGTTCAAAGAGATCAACTAAGATTGAATCATAACTCTGCCCCTTATAGAGCTTTGTGAGAGAGCTCTAATAACATAAAACAATGGGTAGAAAATTAAAAGGAAGAAATTCCAATAGTACAGGGAAGGGTTTGAAAGGTGCGTTATTACGTCACGAAGCCTTGGAGAAGAATAAGAAGAAACAAACCCAGTCATTGGTAGCTCAAAAGGAACAACAAGAACAGAAGCTTCAGTCTATAAAGTCTGGTGGTGGGAAGAAACAGAAGTCCAAGAAGCAGATTCAACACCAACAAAAAGGATTGCTCCCATTTAAGCCAGATTCCACTCTTTTGCTAGTGGGTGAAGGTGATTTTTCATTTGCTCGTTCATTGATTCAAGGAAATTTAATTCAGGCACAAAATTTAATAGCCACTAGCTATGATTCCAGGGAGGAAGTGATAGACAAATACCCAAATGTGGTGGAAATATTAGATTATCTTGATAGTGAAGGGGTAAAAGTTCTACACGAAATTGATGCTACCGACCTAGTCAATACTTTAAAACTTAAACCAAGTTCCAGGAATAAACAGAAATCAAAACCATTGTTATCGCCTGGCAAAAATCTCAATCATATAATGTTTAATTTTCCTCATACAGGAAGAGGGATGAAAGATATGGACAGAAATATCAGGGATCATCAAAAATTAGTACTCAACTATTTCAAAAGTTGTAATTCAGTATTTGGTATATTGAACAATGCCGCAAAGGATGATTTTGCTGGTTATGTAAGTAGTCAGAACACAGAAAATACTAAGGAAGGAAACATAATATTGTCTCTCTTTGAAGGGGAACCATATCAATCATGGACTATTAAAAGTTTGGGTAGAAGTGAGGGTCTTCGTGTTGAAAGATCCGGAAGATTTGAATGGCTCATGTTTCCAGGTTATCATCATAAAAGAACAAACGGCATCAGAGACACAACAAAACCCGCCGCTGAAAGAGAAGCTAGAATCTACATATTTGATAAATTTGTTAGTGATAAAGAGCAGGCCAAAAAGAAAGTTGATGACTCTGATTCTGATGCATAATGTGGGGGTTATAAACTGTTTATATATAGAAAGAGCATTGAATTCATGTGTTACGTTTAATGATAATAATATCTGTAAGAAGTAATTCGTTAGACAGTTCAATGATCAAGCTGGGTACACCCTTGTACAGTCTTCGATCATAAATATCTCTCTAGTCAAAGGATCCTTAACTTTACCCATACGCAATAAAGTATTTTTCTCTGACAAATACTTTTCTGAAGGATGCAATAACTTATCAAAGGGATATATATTACCGTTGGGTAGTTTGTATGGATTATCAAAGATATGGGTAATCAATTGGGCATATGGCAAATTGCGAGCTAATGTGAATAGTTCTGGGGAGCACACCGGGCAATGATTAATCTTGTTGAGTAATTTATAATATTGGTTAGGACCTCTATACTTTTTATCCGTCAAGACTGCTAAATCTTTTCTATAAATATTTTCTCTCGACTCTGAATTGGATTCATCGTCTTCATGATGAAAAATGGTATTTTCGGTATTGCAATAGCATGACTTTGTTTTCAAACTCGAAAGACCAGCGGACATATAAACAAATAAAGGATAAGTCTTAGATATACCATATATCTTGTTGAAATTCTCAATAAAGCATTTGGAGAGACTTTCCCATCTTTCATTGGACAACAACCGTTCATACTCATGGAATCTGGGTGAATTCGCTATTAAGCTGCTAGAGAAAAGAGGGCTACCAATTCCGTTTGTTTTCCCGTTCAATTGTTCATTTATCGACATATACACCAACAACCCACCAATTTCTTTCAATTTTTCCAAATTCTTCTCATGGTTCTCTAGATCGTTATCAGCATAATTACTTTTATTACCGTAGGGAGAGAGATTGAGTTGGGAAAATTTGATGGCATCATTTACATTACCTTCATTGATTAACGAGAGAAACTTGCAGTAGTTAATCTCAAATTCAAGGTTCGAATTGACTTTTTTCAAGGAATTTCTATTTTCTGAAAACCAGGATATTATTAAAGATAAGTCGTGATCTTCAATTATGGACACGAAGACTTTATTGAAATTCTCAAGTAAATCATAGTCAATGAGTTTATTTAGATTCGGCAGATGGAATGACTGGAGTAACTTGAGCCCTATATTGTTACTCGTATGCGTATTTGATTTGATAAGATAATCAATTATTAGCAAATTTGTTTGATCTCTATACCAGTTGATCAAGTTGACATTATGTAAGTCTAGTAGTCTATCCCCTCCCTTATCTTTGTCTGAATTAGAATCCTCATTCTCTTGTTCTTCCTTCTTATCTATTGTGAATTGGGTCAAGACAGCTAAATTTTCAAGCCTAGCAATAAGGCGGGACCTGAGATCTTCGTCCTTCTTAATATTGTTCTTAAGTTTTTTTTGAAATGACTCAAAATTTTTGATTATCTTTCTTATCATTTCTAACTTCATACTAGTAGAGAGCTTTGGGTTCTTCTTGACTTTGGACACATCCTCAGTGACTTGTTTCCTTTGCTTCTCGATTTGTTTCTGGATAGTCTTGAAATTCTTTTTTATTAGCTCAGCCGGTATTCTGAACTGAATCAGCCGGGTTTGTATATGGAAATTGATGGTTGGTTCACTCATTGGGTTTGTAAATTTGCGGGGAGAGTGGGAGGCGTAATTGAACTATTTTTATTCCAAGACTGATTTGGACTAAAACAAAATGGTGATATACTAAATTATATTTGCATTAATCTGAAGTGGTAAAGGCTAATTGTGTTTGAAAGAAGTAAATTAATTAGGGATGTCAAGGGGTTATTACTAACTTATCTTTTGCTGTGAGTGTGCACTCCAGTTTTACTGTTTTTCTACTTTTTTTTTTTTTTTTTATTGTTTCAAAGACTGGGACACATTACAATTAAGTTTATGAGCTATAAAACGGAACGCTATAAAATTTCTGATTAATGAAAATAAATAAGTTATACGGAGTAAATCTAGTCGTCTAAATTTTAAACAAAGAAAGAAGGTAGCACGAGAGGAAGAATCAAGCACCAGCAGGCTCTACAGGTGCTAAGGTGTCTTTGATTTGCAATTCACTATTCTTCAATTTGTAGAACAATTTTTCTAAATTGCTAATACCAAGATCAATTTCACTAATATACTGACCATCATCTGCAAGAGGGCTTGGCCTGTTAATAGGAGCCAATGGGTGAAGTTTATCCACGAACTCAGGCTTGACGATATTGTGATCGTAATAATGGAAGAGTAAATTATTACCAGTCTTGTTGACTTGTTCTGCTTCCCACTTTCTTTGCTCCTCCTTCGAAGGTAAGGTTCTAGCACCCGACCAAACACCGGCTATGGCAGCGGCGGACGATTCAATTGTGTGGAAATTCAAACTGGTCACCGCCACACCTACAGCAGCCAAGGTTGGGTCATCAATTGAGAAAGTATGATAGTAAAGACCACCCACTCTACTCAAATTGGAAGGAGAAACCACTTTCAAATAGTCATGTAAGAATGGGTAATGGTAGTGGTAACCTGTGGTGAGTAAAATTTTATCGACGTTCTTTTCCACCGTGCCGTCTTTGAAGTAGATTTCATTCTTTTCAGCATCAATTTTTTCAATTTCGGGTTTGTTGATGATGTCATCTGATTTCAATCCTTCATTGATCCATTTAAATACTAAATGAGGCCCCCTTTGTGCAATAATGGTTTCTTTGGCAACTGGAACAACGTATTGCACCAAGTTTGCCGTACTAATACCAAACCCAACGACAAGCACCTTCTTGTTTCTGAATTCTTCAATGTTCCTATAAGATTTGGCATGAATAATAGAACTAGGATATTTTTTGTTGAATTCAGCCAAACCAGGAATAAAAGGAATATTGGGTACAGTATAGTGACCAGTGGAAAGAATAATAGCATCAAATTCTTGCTGGTACCAGTAATCTTTGGCAGCCTTTTCATCTTTATTTCTCACGGTAACAACCCATTTACCCTTGTCGTTTTTGGTAACATGTTCCACTCGGGAGTTGAATCGGATATATTTTTTCAATTCTTCTCTATCGATAAAATCCTCCACTCTTTTACTCAATTCTTCTTGAGAGAGAAAAGGGTAAATAGTTCTCGATTTATCGAGATATTTTTCTTCATTAGGAAGATAGGAGAATCTAATAAACCGTGTGGGGATATTAGTGAACAAATCTGAGAAGACCCCTGAACGTCTCCATTCCAACTCATTGGATGTCACTTTATCTTCAGAAACAAGTGGCTTTTCGTAAGTAGCCCCATTGATATTCTTGGGAGGTTGTTGAGGTGGGTGAAGAACGTCGGGATCATTATACTTACCAGAGTCAAGAATATCTTGAGGAGGAACCGGCAAGTCAGCATGGTCTAACGATGTGGCCCAAATTCCCCCAGCTTGATCCTTCTGTTCAAACGCCACAATATTGGTAAAATGAGGATCGTTAGATTTAGCACCTCCAACGGTAGAAGTTCCGTCTTTATTAGTGTGGGTGAGCTCATATATCGAGGCAAGACCACCAGGGCCCGCTCCTATAATAGCAACTGATTTAATATTCAAAGGGGATGACATTTATGGAATATGATTTGTTTTACAAATAATCAATTATCACAATTCGTCAATTAGCTTTTATGACCTAGGACCCAAACCTATATATACTCGTTGATCTTGTTCCGCTATTAAAGTGTGGACCATACATCGAACCGGTTCTGTCAAAAAGTAATACAAAACACCAATCACAGGGCGTAAAATGTGGAGTCATCAGTCTGCTATGATGGGTTTATTGCAAAAAATCACTCAAACGAGTTAAACTTCCAAAATGCGGCCCAAGTTCTTAAGCGAGACAGAAAAACAGCAGCAAAAAAAAAAACTGTGGTGTCAGTTGTGAGTCTTATGCGTTGTGGGTCGTGGATTAATTATTGCAAAATCAGCACCTCGTTTTGCGTTTATTAAGAGTGAGCTAGCCGAAATAGACACAACCTGAGATTGCACTTAAATCCATTTCAGCCAGAAATTATGGAGCTTAATGGGCGAAATGTGGTTTCGGGTTCTCGTTGACAGGTTCCAGATATGCGAACTAGTTACACCATTTAGGCTCGGGTAGGATTTGTGCTTGGTTTATCAGCAGCAATTTAAATTCACGTTTTCATCTCTCTTATCGATCTGAGACCATCATGGTGAAGCTTATATATTCCGAGATCTACTCACTCTTCTTTAGCAAGCTTGTCCAACCATAATCATATATCATGTCTACTACTATAGTGAGAAAAAGAACCAGAACTGAAGATTCTGATGGTGTTACCGAATTACGTGAACAAAGCCACGTAGTGAAAAAAACCAAGAAGGGCAAATCAGAATCTGACATTGGAGAGACCATCACCACATCCTTAATTACTAGTGGTGGTGAGCTTAACCATGGTGATTTCACTCTTGGTAAGAGCCAGAGTGCCTTGCTGGTAATCCATTTTGAACAACCATTAAAAGTGATTGAAGATCATCCCATTCCAGAACTAAACGACTATGACGTCTTAGTGAGTAATAAAGCAATTGGATTGAATCCTATCGACTGGAAGGGAAAAAAATATGGTTTTGGAATTTATCATTTCCCCTGGATCAATGGGAGAGAAAGTAGTGGGGTCGTTCTAAAGACGGGTCCCAAGGCACGCGAACACTTTGAAGTTGGTGATAAAGTTATAGTCAGCAGCACCAGTTACCGAGACAACCGTACTAGTACATTCCAACAATACACCGCAATTGACTCAAGATTGTTATGGAAGCTACCTAAACATTTTACCTACGAGGATGGGGCTACCATAGGAGTGGGATTGGTTACAGCTGGTGTCTTATTCTACAACACATTTGAATTCAAACTTAGTTCAGATCCCAAGAAAACTGAAGGCACTGTCATCATCTGGGGCGGTGCCACAGTTGTTGGCCTTTATGCCACCCAATTTGCCAAACTACTTGGATTGAAGGTAATTTCTGTGGCTAGCTTGGACCATAAAGATTATTTGAAAAAATTGGGTGTAGACCACATAGTCAACCGCCATTTACCCACGGAAGAAATAATTTCCAGTGCTTTGGAGGCAGAATCAGACATTAAATACGGTATCGATTGTGTATCCAAAAACACGGCGGCATCAATAGTGCAAATTCTCGACCAAGGGTCCTCAAGACTCCCTGAAGGTACCAAGCCCCTTTTTGCTGGCATTGTGGGTAAACCCAAAGAGATTCCCGGCACTGTTGAATTAAGAGAAGTCGTGATCAAGAACTTTCACGAAAACGTCGAGTTTGGTAAGAACTTTGTTGACGTTACATCCACTTTTTTAAACAATCACCAGATTCTCCCTGTGAAGTATAAATCCTACAAAGGGGGGTTACACCTTATAGACGAAGCTTTGAAAGATTTGGAAAAAATTGGGGCAAAAGGTGAAAAATACGTAGTAAGTATATAGAAGTAGTCTAGAGTATATTAAGATATTTTTGCAGTCTTTTAATTCAGAATTCAGATTCTACTAAAAATTAGCATGACACCACACTTTTTTTGATTCGCATAGATAAGCAAAAATTTTAGCCTGCTAGACCTCAAACCCAGTTTTATTTTCCTTCTTCTGTAATCAACCAAGCTTGAGCCGAAGCGAGGCGGTGCGACCCGAACCGTGATAATACGCAACCACAGACGGGCCAGTATTAGAATAACTAAAGGGATGTGGTCAAGCTGTGGCTACAATTACATTAAACTCCAGAACCCTGGATTGTCCCTACACTCTTTTTTATTTTTTTTGCATCAATAATTACCTTCTCAGTCATAAATAATGTACTATTTGCAATATAAAGAGACAACAACTGTTACTCTATCGGTCAATTCGAATCCTCGTCACTATCTATTTTGAAAGTGGGGTCTTCCTCATTAGATGAGCTCTTTGTATTATTGTCATCGGAATTGAGGTCATTCAACTCATAGCTAGCTGTTTCTAAATCGGCTCCTCTGTTGTCTACTGGTACTCTAGAATAACGACCATGACGAGATTCATTTAATGATATACCTCCTTTCTTCACCACGTGTTTTATCGTATCTAACCCTCTTCTGGTTTTCGAGCGTAGTTTGTCGATAATAGTCCTTCTTCCGCTTGAGCCTAACATCAACCACACAATGAACCCAAGTAGTGACAATAGAACAGTTATACCGTACCAACGATGTGGTTCAATGTACCATTTCAGAACACTGTTATTGGTAAGATCAGTTTCATAATCAAAATGAGGATATTTTGCCCCAGGCATGGGCTCCACGTATTCTGGACGAGGACTCACACCTGATTGTTCCGCACCATAATGGAACACACTGGCAACTGCAGTGTAATAATAACCGGGTCTTTGAAGTTTAGTGTCCTTCTTTTCAATTTCAGAAGTGTAGTTATTGAAGGCTTGCACATATTCATCATTCGCATATAATAGGGCCCGGCCCAATGTCCATGAAAAGGTAGAACCACCCAATTTTTCTACTAATTGTAAAGACTTGAACTGTTTATTCTTGTTTGGAATTTCATCAATACCAAATCGAGGGAATCCCAAGCCAAGATGAAGAAAATTGAGAATCCATGATGACTTGAAACATAATTCAGAGAGCTCATCTTCCTTCATTCTATGCTTTGCCGGTCTCACGTTGTTCAATTCAAAAAGTTGACTAAGTGAGTGTGTACAAAGTTTTGACGTCTCCTTATAAATCACATTGTAGTCATAGGTATCAGACTCCTTATTGTCGGAGTCACTATCATCTTCAGTCTCATTGTCGGACTCGTCGGAGTTTTTGTGATGATTCTTTCTTTTATGTAATTTTTTAGGCACTTTACTTTCGTAGGAAAGTAAGTGGGTTAATGCATCCCAATAACCACTTACACCCACGAAGTGATTCACATCAAAGTCAAAAGACGGTATCAAGTCATTCAAAAGACATGAACTGACTTTATCGCCTTTATTGAATTGTTTACATTTACCTCCATCTTGAACTCCTCCAGTGTGGGTACTATTGACAAGTACCGGGAAGATAGACTCGAGACATTTCTCAAAGTTACTCTCACCGACAAAGTCAACGTTCTCATCATGAATCTTGCTTGAAGTGGTATAACCTTTTGGTAAGCAGGGATCAGCAACTGGAGTTTTCATGCCGTAATACCCACCCACTTTATTATCTTTACGGTATTCATCAGTCAAGAATGTCAAATACCTATCATGAGCCTGGAACATGCCAAAACCTAAAAAGGAATCGGAATATATATTGACTTCCTCAGTTTTGGGAACGGTATAGTTACCTATTATTCGGGCACCTTCCTCGTTAGGGTTTGATTCATTATAGATGAGAGGCAATTGGGCAAGATTTATCTTATACAAGTTGTTGGCATGCTCTTGTACTTCAGTTTCATTAGGTTGGAATACAACCTGGGTTGAAGCCCCACCCATATCCAAGAGGCCATAAGTGGTATGATTCTTACCGTGAGCATGCTTCTCGGGATGATCAAACGAGTCAATTAGATAATTTATGGATAACCACCCATAAAGACCTTCGATGTCTCCGTCAATTACGTTTATATGGGTGGCACAGTCGGGAATATAAAAATCCAGGTTTGATTGAATATAGGTACATATGTTTTCAAGAATGAAGAGTTGTTCATTGGGTGGTAATAGTCTCATACCAGCCGTTGCATGCAAGAAAATTGGTGTTCTCGTGTGTTGGGACTTAGGTACCACGGCACTAGCTAGAGATAACAAGTTTTTAATATGACGGTTTCCTATTTTCTGAGGACTTGAATTGAAAGACGAAATACCCGGTTTTATTTTCCTATGCCAGTTTTTCCCTAGACCCACTTTGGGGAATCGAATAGTACTTCTGCCCTTCTTCTTATTATCATCATGTCCCTGCTTATCCGAACCCTTATTGGAAGGTTTATGCTCCTCATCCTCATTATCGGAGTCACTATCGTTCTCCTCGTCATGGTCTTTCGAAGAGAATTTCTTCATGAGATTTAAGCTTTTAGAGTGCTGGGACATATTGTACCCATTCTTTAACGCATGGTATGGGTTCAACCAGTTGTAGACAAACACTCGAGAGCCCTTAGAACCAGAATCGATGATCACAATATAATCGTAGGGAATCCCGTCTTCTGACTTAAGTGGACCTGGAACAAGCTCCTTCTTTTTGTTCTTATCTTTGCTCTTCTTGTCCCTGATTTCTATAAAGCCTTCATCAACTCCATCTTCACTGGCGAATAAATCTAAATTTATAGGAAGCTCTCCATTCAATCTTTCGGAAAGAGCAGACATCGTTCGGTTCCATGTAGAAAAATTCCTTAGTTCCTCAGCCGCTATTAATAACCTGGATAGATTGGAAATGTATACCCGGAACACCGCTCCAAACCATAAAACAAAAGTGTCAGTATAATATCAAAAGATTTGACAAAAAGCTGAAAAAAAAAAAAAAAATTGGAAACAAAATATTAATCTCTTAAGATAACTATCCTTCTAAAAGATTGCAAGTCTTAAGGAGTTTTTTTTTTACGCGCTTGCACCAACTATTTTCAACCTACCATTTTTCCCCTTTTTTTTTTTTTTCAATTTGTTAGCAACAAGAAAAACCAGCGAGAAACCGAACAACACACGCCAAATTTGGAAGCTGACCGTTGACCCAAAAACATAACCATTCGTAGTTCTTATTTCATTTGGGATTTCAAAAAAAAAAAAGAGGGTCAAACAGATGAAATTGAAATTTATGTAGATCTGGTGATTGTCTTTTGATCTTTATTTGTTGATTTATTTTCCAATTGAATCAACAATTAATCTTTCAATTGAATCAACAATTCCTCGACAATTCATAGTTCTCTGTGGTGCTTGAATTAAATCGATCAAGTGGTCCTAATTTTCACGTATATCTAAATCAGGATGTCTTACTACGGTGGAGGTGGTAACAATTACAACAACGATTACTCGAGACCCTCTGGTGCTCCTCCTTCAGGCTACGGCCAACAAGGGGGCGGAGATCAGTACGGTCGTAGACAAGAATACGGCCGTGAAGAGCAATATGGAAGACCCAGTGGTCCTCCACCTTCTCAATACGGCCGTGAAGAACAGTACGGAAGACCTAGCGGTCCTCCTCCTTCTCAGTATGGCGACAGCAGAGGTGGTTACGGCCGTCAGCAAGAATCTTATGGCGAACAAGGTGGCCGTCAGCAACAAGGTTACGGACGTCAGCAAGAATCTTATGGACAACAAGGCCACGGACGTCAGCAGGAATCTTACGGACAACAAGGCCACGGACGTCAGCAGGAATCTTACGGACAACAAGGTTACGGACGTCAGCAGGAATCTTATGGACAACAAGGTTACGGACGTCAGCAGGAATCTTATGGACAACAAGGCCACGGACGTCAACAGGAATCTTATGGACAACAAGGTTACGGCAGTCAACAAGGGTCCCATGGTCAAGGTGGTTACGGCCGTCAACAAGAGTCACAAGGACAAGGTGGTTATGGGGCTTCCCAATCTTCTCAAGGAGGTAATGGGGGTAGCTTTTCCAAACCCAGTTCCCAAGAACAATCGTTTGGTGTTGACGGGTATAGCTACCAGTATTCTCAATGTTCCGGTAAGAAGAAGGCTTTGTTCGTGGGTATCAATTATATTGGTACCAAAAATGAATTGAGAGGCTGTATCAATGATTGTCACAATGTGCAAAACTTCTTATTAACCCAAGGATTCAATTCTGATGATATGGTTATGTTGACTGATGATGCCAGTAATAAGAGACAAGTTCCTTTCAAACAGAATATCATTGATGGGATCCAATGGTTAGTCAAGGATGCTCAACCTAATGATTCCCTTTTCTTCCATTATTCTGGCCATGGAGGTCAAACCGCCGATAAAGATGGGGATGAGTACGATGGGTATGACGAAGTCATTTATCCATTGGATTTTGAAACCAACGGTTTCATTACCGATGACACTTTACATGATTTATTGGTGAAACCATTACCTAAAGGTACCAGACTCACTGCTTTGTTTGATTCGTGTCATTCTGGGTCGGTGTTAGATTTACCTTATATGTATTCTACTAAAGGGGTCTTAAAAGAACCTAATTTATTGGAAGAGGCAGGTTCCGGGTTATTGGACACTTTCAAAGCTTATACTTCTGGTGATCAAAAGGCCATGTTTAAAGGTATTCAGGGTGTTTTCAAATCGGTCATGAACAAAGATAAGGCAGAAAAAGCCGAAAAATTAACCAAACAAACTAAGACGGCCCCTTCAGATGCTATTTTACTTAGTGGTTGTAAAGATGATCAAACTTCGGCTGATGCAAAGGAAGGAGGTCAAAGTACCGGGGCCATGAGTTATGCTTTTATCAAATTGATGAAATCAAATCCTAACCAGTCCTATTTGACCTTGTTGCAAAATATGCGTGAAATCTTAAAGGCAAAGTACCAACAGAAGCCGCAATTGTCGTCCTCCCATCCAATTGACACCAACTTACAATTCATTGTGTAATTACGTTCTTTTGTTTGTTTATGCTCTTTTTATATAGCCTGATGAAATTAAATGCTACATTTAATGTTTCGAGCGTGCAACTGAATTGTATAAGCGTAAGGTAAATAAACTATGGAATTATTAACAAAAGACAAAATAGGCAAAAAAAGCAGTTAGAGAGAAAAGCAAAGTGTTGAAACCTGGACCCAAAATAAAAGATAACTAAAGTCAATTTATAAAGCAAATAACGAGGATTAAAAAGGAAGAAGAACGAAAAGAATGAGAATGAAACAAATGAAGATGACCCACGGTTAGACTATAACGCATTTTTCATCTTGTTTGACTTGAGGATTTTGAATTGCTTCAATTTCATCAATTAATAATTCAAATGAGGGACTAATATTGACATCATCCCGTACTGAAGTTTCTAAAAATTTGATGCCGAATTTACTGGCCAAATTTTTCCCGTCCTCGGTCGTGACTTGTCTTTGATAATTCAAATCCGATTTGTTACCGATTAATACCATGGGGATATTATCATTACCCATTGAGTTCAAGATCTTATCTCTAATGACTTCCACCAATTCAAACGACTGTCTTGAAGTGACAGAATATACCACCAAGTAGCCGTGGATACCAATCAAGTGCTTTTCATTCATGATACTAAACTCATCTTGACCAGCCGTGTCTAATATTTCAATGGCATAGTCTTGATTCTTGTAGTTTATCGACTTACTAAATTGATTTTCGATCGTGGGATAGTATGATTCAACAAAATGGTCTTCCACAAACCTGACTGTCATGGATGATTTCCCAACGGAACGTGAACCCACCACTGCTATTTTTCTGGCTTTGACCATGGTTTATCAAAAATGAGATAGGAAAAAAAGGGGGACGATGAAAAGAAAAGCAGTCAATCTTACCAACAGCTAAGTATTGCTAATATCGACAATATTTCAAACACTTTTATTGTGGTGGTGAATTACGGTGTTGCTGAACCTAATCAAGACGCACAAGATGGATAGACTAGATAAGATAATCAGTGACACACAGCACACACAGCTAAGATACACACGCACACGCACACGGAGGAAAACTGGAAGTATATTAATGGAAATCAGTGGACTAGAATCAAACCTGAATCACCATTCATCAACTATAAGCTATGGAGTAATCAGTAAGTGATTTTTTGACTCTCTCTGCCTTTTTTTTTTCTTTTGTTCCTTCCTATTTTACTTTATTTAGTCTTCTCTTTTTTTCTCCTGTATGGATTGTCCCTTTTTTTTTTTAATTTTGTTGTGAGATTCACAGTGAATGACTGGACTCAGGTAATTTCACCCGCCTCGATTTTTCAGGGTGTTTATCGATTCATCAACTTGATGTTTATAGTGGAGGGTAGTGTAGAGATGAGAACCATAGTCAGCTCAAGGGCCTCAATTCTGACTTGATCGAACGGCGGTGAAATGGTCTTACGTACCGGAGACAGCATAGCAATGTTTCAGATGGGGACTATGACCCCCATCAGGTGCATTTAGTCCGGGGCTTTTTTCTATTTCTTTTTCTTTTTATAGTATGTCTACGTACTTTCCCACCAGTAATCTTTTGTTTAATCTAGTTATCTCTACGATGAAATGAATCATGGGGTTATCTACTCAAAAAGATGGTTAATTAGTTGCGCGATTTCATCGCATATTTGCTTTAGGAGTAAGATGGACAAATTTGCAGTTTCATATTATTTACAAAAAAATGAACGCCTATGAAAAAATATGTAGTAGAGAGGTTAGTCGAGAGCCCATTTCAAAACTTCCAAACTGGTCACCACGATGAAGATGGTGGTTGGAAGAGTCAATATGACATAACCCCAGAATAAAACGCCGGCCATTTCTTTTTGATAAATATTATTGATCTGGGTGATTTGAGATAATTGAATGGCAGGAGGAGAAATGGTAAGAATAAATGCCACAATTAAGAAAATAGGATCATCAAGAATTGAAACGTTAATGAATTTAACACATAATGCAATCACGGGTAATAAGAAAAACAGGGGTAAGATCATTCTTGATAAAAGAGATCCCACCACGATTTTAGTGTAGTGACGAGATGGAGGGGGTAAATCCTGGGTGGGACATAAATTAGAACCCAATACCAATAAGATCAAGGGAATTGATACTTGACCCAATTGAGTGATTGAAGCGGTCAAGGTATTCTTAACAAATGATTTTTCGTTGTTGAAAAATAAGTTTTGTAAACTGGGGACAGAAGCAATCACCACCGAAATCAACATGGCATATAATGGAGGATTCATAAATTGTAAGAATTGACGAATTACCGGTAATTGGGTAAATTTGTTCCAGTAACTGCTAATGGTGAATGAAGGTTTCCTGGTAAGTTTATCAAAGACCGATTTACCCACTTGGACCAAGTTTGCTGAAGAGGAAGATGCGCTAGTGTCGTGGCTATGATGCAAGCGATCAATTAAGGGAATACGATGATGGCCACTTGGAGATGAAGAACGAGAAGATGAAGAAGATGAAGAAGAAGAGGATGATGATGAAGAGGACGACGACGAAGAAGACGACGACGACGCATTGTCGGTGTAACTTCTGTGGCGATGAGGTAATAAACAAGTATGTTCATCACTATTAACGTCGGTATTTTCCAATTCATTTTCCACCTGGTAGTTGGTGACGTGCTGATAGACAATTTCACCATCTGCATTATAATAAGTATTTAACTCTTCCAGTGATCTTTTTTTCAATAATTTGTTATAACCCCAAGACCATCTAAGAATTTGACCCAATTGTTGAAAGATAAGAAGGTATAGTATACCTCTTGAAGCCACTTTATCAGCATCGTCATCGGGTAAGTCGTCCCATAATAAGTCGGGTAACGTGTAAGCGAGAGAAAGAGTTAATGAGACTGGTAATGAATTTGAATTTCCAAATACAGCCATGGCGGTCACATAATCTGATTCTGGATCGTTTAATTGGAAAAAATGGCCCACCATACGAGAACAACCATAAGAAATCCCGGTTGAAATGGCATAAAAGATGGGGATAATGACAATATCAGCCATTTTTTGAAATGACAAGGAAGGCGCCAATTTGGTGAACACCAAACAAGGAGTGAATAAATCGACATTCAACTGACTAATGACTTTTTGGGCCTTGGTGTTTAATAACCCGGTTTTGGCAGCGACAAAGCCAGCCACACAAATAATCACCACTTCTAGCACCGCTTGGAAAGTTAGGAAGGAAATATCCTGATAACTCAAGTTGGGATTGGCTCCTGCTCCATTGAGAGCAGACGGGGAGATTTCATCTCCGGCAGAAACAGACAATTGACGAGATAGTAGACCTAAAATCATTAAGTTGATGATAAGAAAAAGAACTGGAAACAAATTTTTACAAGCACGCAGAGTGAGATTTATCGATATATATATATAAAAATGTTATGATTTATAACGTTTTTGACGCAGAAATGATTTGAAGCTTAAAGGGCAACAGAAAAAAACGAAAATCCACAGTTTAGTGACCTTCTAAGGCTATACGCTTTTTTTTTCTTTTTTTTTTTTTTCTGTTTTTTTTTTCTTTCTTTCTTTCTTAAACACAAAAGGATTACAGCCTATAGACCCACCCATTCCGGGTGTTTGACTACGTGACGACCATTCCAAGACAAACGATCTGGAATAAAGTGAAATATTTTTCTTTGGGTTGGGTATTCTGTTGTTTCTTCTCATCATTCGGCATCAATTGTCTTTTTTTTTTCTTTTTTTCTTATCTAATCAATAGAATTATTATTTCGTTATCATTTATTCTTTTTTTTTTTTTTTTAATTGCATTTTTTTGCTACTGCCCTTTTCGCTTGCTTTTCCAGATGATTGACACTACAATATGAATAAGCGGGGGTTATATGTCCAGTAGTCATCGCACAAACCACAAGCCTCATGTTGAAATTTCTCCCGCTGGTGAATTTTCTCCTACTGGTGAACTCCCACCATCGGGGCTATTGTCGTATCTCGTTAGTCGGATTATTGTATTGTCTTTCTTGTTCTTCTCTGTGATTTTTCTGTGCGCAGGTGAGCACGTGCGTCGCCCTCATCTCTGGCCCCCAATGGCGACCCCTAATTGCATACTGGTTGAGACCTCATCTAGTGGCTTATTCCCAGTAGCCACTCACTTGGAATCCTGTATTCCATCTGATTGTTGGAAATGGACTTCTATGTGCTAAAATCTGGTGTACGTGTTTTTTCCTATTTTTTGACAGTTTTTTTTTAAATTACACAAAACGAAAAGTGGACCTAAGCGTCACACTATCGATAAGAATGACCCCTTTTGCAATTATACCAGTAATGACTTATGGAGTGTTGATCCACCCACACTGTAGAATATTCTGCTTGTAACTGATGTAGTTTATGGGATTGCTTACGGATTGCTTGCGGATTTGCGGATCGCTTACGGGAATGACTTAGGGATTGATTTGCTGGGTTTTTCTGAGTTTCGTTGAAAATCAGGCCAAATCGATGAAGCCAACTCTAGAGCTCAGCAAATCTCATGGCTCCATTCTTCAATCGATATGGACACATACATAGATATACATACACATGTATATATATATCTATCTATATATATCTATCTATATATATCTATCTATATATATCTATCTACCTATATCTATGTATATCATATGGGAGGGTTCATTCAGATTTGTGTCTCGTTGTTTTTGTATGAGATTTCCCAATTAACGAAGAGTGTAAACAATACAAAAAACCGTACAGTACAGAAGAAAAAACCCCTGTTTCTGTTAAAATTTAAATACACCAGAAGTAAACAAAAACAAACAAGCAAAACAAAACAAAAAAAAAAAAAAAAAAAAAAAAAAAAAAAAAAAAAAAAAAAAAAAAAAAAAAAAAAAAAAAATAATAAGCAGAAGAAGAAGAAGAAGAAGAAAAGGGCTAAGGTCTACATGAAGTTATCACCTTTACTGTTATATCAACTCATGCCAACTTACTAATCAGTCGTATGAATCAAGCACTTCATACTGGTCCATCTATTTAATCATATAGTATACTGAAGGGCGGCGGCCCCTTTTCACTCATTAACATAATTACATATTTCCTCATATTCACCTTAAACACTTTGTTACTTTGCATTAATACTCCAGTATGAGTCTACCGATCACCACCAGGTTGGCGCCTGCTGCTTCCACCCGATCATCGAATCATAACTCGTCATCGCCAGTGCCATCCTCGTCTCCTCAAAGATCATCATCATCAGCAATATCTCCTAAAAAGCACCTGGTGCCCCATCATGTGAATCCAATCAATACCAAGGCATTTGCTAAAAAACCAGCGTGGACTCCTCATTCCCGGCATCGTACACATTCAGGCATATCTTACAATTCACAAGAACCAGACCAACAAAAATCATCTTCTCCTCAATTACATTGGTATAATAGTAAAAATACCAATATCGACGATCTGGAAATTGAAGAAGAGGCAATCGAAAGTTCCTCATTTGATTTTGATTTGGCAGGTGCATCAACTCCGTTAAATCCTCATTTCCATGCATCAAATAATCCCAATAATACCCTTTCCTTTCTTTCTCCCATGAATAAATTGAATAATTTACATTTGGAATCTTCCTCAACTTCCTCAAATCATCCTCATGATAATGACGAAATACTTACTCATGATGATACGATCCAACCTCTCCATGAAAGCAGCGTAAAATCCTCCACCCCTGTGAATTCAGATTATGAAAGTGCCACTAGCAGCGATGAAGATGATGACGATGCCGCTTTTCTTGGTAATCAAACCATCAACAACGACTCAGGTAGTGAAGTCGAATTTAAGGATGATTCAATCATAACCAACCCCCCTCCCAAATTTATCAATAATCGTAAACGTAAACGGCGAGTCATTGATTCTCCATCCGACATGATCATTACTCCTCGGCCCAACCCAATTAAAAACAATTCCAATATTATTAACTCTGCATCAAGTGATATAAATTTAAATGCTTCCATAAGTTCAAATGGTACCGTTAAAGATATGTCCGATATTTGTTTTTCAAATAATTCAATATCCTCTATTTCCAAAATTAGTTTCTCAAATAGTGATTCTACCCCTTGTCCAGTTCAACCTCGTAAAAAATTGAAATTTAAACGATCCATTAGCTCCTCATTATCAATCGACTTAACTCCTTCACAACCTTCTAAAGTTCAACAACGTAAGAAAAATATCCTCAATTTCTCCAATTCCGTTAGAACTCAAGCCTTGAATAATAATAATAACACCACCAATAGTTCGGCCTTGAATGATTCATCTTCCACAACCCCGTTGATCCAAAGATTAACCAGTATTCATACTAGTGATGATATCAGTGGGCCGAATGATGATGATCCGGAAAGTATGTTAAACCAGGATCATGCCAATAATGGCCCTTCTCCCATGTCAACCTCCATTTTCACCTCCCTTAATCAAGGTCAACCTCGTAACCATCAAAGTACCCCAATAAGTCAGTCTACCCCAGCCAACTCTCGTGCTCCTAGCCCTCCCATTTCAGAAGAGTACGGTGAACCAATCAACGGGTTTAAATTTGTAAAACCGTCTGGCATTAAACTGGCCCATCATCCCTATTTTAGTTATCAAACTCCTCCTGCCAATCGTGTTTCCAAATCTCAACTTTTGAAACAGAGTTTCCATAACTTCAATGCATCTAATGATACTCCACCTAATCGAAATGAAAGTGGGAGTGGAGTAGCAGGTGGACGTGGTAACTATCAAATCATGGGCGAAATGCCCGTTTCGTCAGCAGGGTTAATGGATGAAAGTGATGACGATTTACATATAGGTGATAAACGAATTAATGATCCTTATTTCATAAATGGCACTTTCACTCCCATGACCTCAACAAACACTTCGTCCGTGACTCCCACGGCTGCTTATGAATTAAATCGGAAAATAAGACAAGAATATCTTGCCTCTTTGAAGCTACCTCTTTTACCACTATTCGAGGCCAACCCACCTCAAGATGAGCATGATATCATCAACTTAATCAATGACGACGTGTCCGTAATTGGATTCTATAAATGCATTCTTATGGGTGGCGAAGAAATTATCGATGAAAAACAAACCAAGCGTCATCTAACCGATTTACTAAAGCGTGAACGTGTTAAATGGCACCCTGATAAATGGATCGGTAAACTAGACCTGTACCCTAATCTATCCAAGCCCATCGTTGATAGCTTGAGTCAAGTGTTGAATTCGTTGGTTGGGAAGTACCAAGAAGAATAGGTATTGTCGTTCTTTTCTTTTTCTTTTGTTTATGTATATATGTATATTATTAATGATATTTGCATTGAAATTTTACACTCTAAGAATCATTGAATACGTAGTAATCTGTATTAAGCTATGTAATCGTTTGTTGTTTTCGTTTTTTTGCTTTTTTTTCTTTTTCTTTGTGTTTTTTTATTTGTATTAGTTATGATATATTTATAAAGGCTAAGTCTGCATGCTATCTATTGGGGTTTCACTCCCATTCTTGACTTGCTTGTCGTCATCCAATTCCATGTCATCATCATCAGCCTCCTCTAAATCTTCTTCGATATCCTCTTCTATGTCTTCCTCGATATCTTCTTCTAATTCGTCATTATTTTTTTGCTTAGTATCGGATTTACTTTCTGCTGCTCCCTCATCTTCACCAAGTTCAACTTCACCTTCTTCCTCTTCTTCCTCTTCTTCCTCTTCCTCTTCCTCTTCGTCCTCCTCGTCTTCGTCCTCTTCATCTTCGTCTATTTGCTGTTCTGGTGGATAATTATCGGCATTACCATCCTCATTATCCCATACTATATTGAATCTTGTCACTCGAGGTTTTTCAGCCAATATATTTCTTACAACGTGTTCCACTTGTACTTTGGCAGGTGGATTCTCTCTCAATTCTTCCAGATCGTATTCATTATTAACGTAATAACCAACTCTGACAAATTCTCGATCAGCATATGAACAACTTAACAATATAACCGTGACACTAACTAATTCGCTGGCAGGAATTAATTCAGGTGAAGGTGGATCAGCTTGAAATAAAAATTTATTGATCCCAACCGGAACCGGTCCCACTAATATAGAATCTAATTCTTGGTCATGATCCAATGATCGTGAACTACCAACGTATGTGAGCTTCCATTCTAGATCTTCTTTAAGGGGCTCTAAACACTCAAATGTAATTTCAAACTCATATGGATCAGTGAACTTGGCAGGGTTATTCAACACCTCTATGCCCAATAATGAAACAATTGACATGTTGCGCTATTGATGTATTTGTCTGTGTTTATTTTTTTCTGTTTGACGATGCTGTGTCAATCTATCCCGTTACTTTCTATTCTTTCTTCACTGTTTCTGATCCGTCACGTCTGGATTGTATCAATTCCTGCTAATCAAAGGGTAAGCAAACTTTAAAGACAGCAATATATGATATAATATATACTTATGATTGTAATCACAATAAAATAAACAAAAGAAAACGAGACAGAAAGAAAAACATCCCAATTGAAAAAAAAAAGGCGTGAAAACGAAAACGCGTTTCTATCTGGAGCTTTGTCTTACTAGTGAGTTTTTTTTTTTTTTTTTGCTGGTTTACTCTAAAGTTTTGAACTACTCACAACGACATTTTCATCACCAGAAAGACATTTTTCTAACGACATCCAAATGCAAACGACAAATCTCATGAAATGGGTTTGTCCACCAGTTAATCAACCTATATGATTCATTATCTGTCTTAAACGATTAATCGCCTACAATTTAACCAGCAAACCATGTCTGAAGAACTCGAAAGGACAGAATCACAACCTGAGACTCCACAACCTTCTGTCAAACATGAGCCAGAAACCCACGAATCAAACATACTGGAAGTTGAACAAGAGCCAAAAGAAGAACAGCAACATACCGATGACCACACAGAGCAGAATGACAATGAGTCGACTCCCATGGAAGAGGATAACGAAGTCGACTCTAAAGGGACTGTCCAGAGTCCCAGCCCAGAACATGATGATAAAGATGAGGCAACAAGTCCAACAGCCCCAAATAGTGCTAAATCATCTAAACCAGCCGCTATAGCACCCAAACCAGCCAACAACGACCCACAATCCAATTTATCGCTTGCTAAGGATTCCAAAGACTATGCCAAAATATTTGAAAAATATCAAGAGCGATTTCACAAAGTTTATGCTATATCTCAAAAATTATTCATGACTGAGCGGGCTCAACGTCAAACATTAAATCACTACCAAAGAAGAAATAACGCTCTTTTAGATTTACTAGGTGAAGTTGAGACTGGTAAGAATAGATCGCCTGGTGGTAAAGTACTAAATGAAACCGATCTTTTGCGGATTGAAAATATCATGGAGTTAAATCCAAGACTTAAAAGCACTTTAGCTCCATTATTAGCTCTTGATGATCCTACTAAAAATATCAAAATCAAGAATTCCTACGAAATAAACATGCTATTACAAGAGGGGGTACCTGAACTTATTAACGACGATCTTGACTTGATTGAATCCAACCCTCAAGATAGCGATGTTTGGGTTAGAAGAAACTACCCTCATTTAGTTATTTCCAAATATAAGCCAATGGATCTCAGGCCAACTGGGGTTCAAGAGCAGTTTGATCAAGTTCCGGCAATAAATAGAAGAAAGAGAAGAATAATACCCAAAGAGGATGATAGGGTGGTTAAGAAAGGAAAAACTTAATATATGAGAATCACAAAGTGTATATTACTTAATGCATATATATAAAGTTCATAATTTAATTCAAATAAAAAAAAAAAGGAAAAAAAAAAGTATACTACTTAAATTTGAGGCCATTGGAGTTCTTACGATCTCTCTTTAGTAAGGTTTCCAATATTTTTGTATCTTTGAACAAATCGAAAATGAAATTTTTCGTCTTGAATTCATAATTTCCCTTATCAATAACCTTTATAACTTTTAAAAAGAGAGTCAAGTTCTCAAATACTTGAGGTGTACTCTGTTTTATCTTGCTTAATTCTTTCATGGCTTTTTTCAAGATTCGTGCCAGCACGATGGTTCCATGAACAGCAGTTAAGTGACCCACATAATTCAAGATCTTGTCAATCAACACATCATAACTCTCAAACATGACTTCGTCTTGACTCTCATCCTCCCCATCTTGCAAGTCGATAAACTCATAACCTTTACCAGTTCCACTGAATAAGGTGTAATATTTAATATTTCTATAAGGGTTGCTTCTTCTGATACCAAAGACATCATCGGTGTTTATATTCTTTGGGTATGTCAAATTCAAAGGATTATTATAGTTCCCATCGTTAACAGAGCACCAGTTTAGCTCGTCCAAAATTTCAATTCCTTCTGGTGTCGATGAAATCTTCCCTAACTGATAAAACGCTACACCTCTCACTTGCCATATTGGGGATTCGTAAAACAACTTGATGATCGATTGAATAATAGTATTGGATTCACCCATATTCCCATTATAAGCGGGATCTAAAAGTTGAATCCCATACGACGACGCGGCAATTTCACCAATGATCCAAAGATTCTGCTTTAATGTACTGAGATATTCAAGATAATCATCTTCGTTTAAATTTTCAAGTTCATCAAATTCTTCTTCGATATCATCATCAACCATACGCCGAGAACTATTTTTCTGAAGACTGCTGGCATCCTGAGGAAAGTCTTGATCACTATCTCTAGCAATTCGGGTATCATTAAACTGTGTGTCATCTAGCTCACTTGAATGCTCAAAGCGATTAACTTCTGTAGATTCACTAATCAAAGTGGTGTTATTGATGTTATTATCTAAATCCAAGAATGAGGTATTGAATTTCAAATTAGAACTATCATCCAATTCATCCTTATCGTTGCCTTCTGAGTTAGTATGTAAATCATTGTTGATCAATTTCAACTTATTTATGATGAAATTGGTATTATTAATCAATCTGTCAAAATACAGGCGATCATTGTTAAAAAATAAAAACCCTTCTTCGGTTGACAAAAGATAGTAGAAAAAATGTCGAGGAATTTGATGATCAGTTCGAGAAGTGAATGGAACAAATTTCAGCCTAAGGGATGTTTCGATTATCTTCAAATAATCAAAATTATTCAGGTACCTCACAGCTTCAACAAATTTCTTACTGATGTAACCCAATTGATTAAGGTACTTAAATCCATTAGAAGTTTTACAAAAATTCAATAGCAATAGTTCACCCTTAGGATACCTAGCTAAAATTCCAATAGCAGGTTTGAGGTTGATAAGGTAGTCGATATAGTGGAAGTTCTCATGGACGACGTAATAATCATATAGGTAATTTATGGCTTTCTCGACTACCTCAGCGTCTTGATCATAAAACAAATTAACAAGTAATTTGATAATGAAAAATTCACAGCTTTTAATGTTAATCAAGTCAGATATTAATACATCAACTATAAAAGTCTTGATCTTAGTGTTACTTACCGAAAGACATTTCAATAAGAAAAGACGAAGTTGACTATCAGTAGTGAAATCCAAATTGTTTAACAAGTTAATCAACAAGAAATTATTTGACTCATCTAAATGACTTGCTTCAGCAATATTATTGAACAAGGTGAAAAACTGCCATTGTTCTAGCATCTTTAAACCGTAACCATTGTGCGACAATGTCCCGATAAATTTCAAATACCCAATACTTAAAGTGGTTTCCAATCTCTTTTTTGATAAAATTGGATCTTTAGCTCTAATACCACTATATGGGTCAATTTGGGCGAAGATTTCTGATAGCTGCGGTAAAATCTTATTGGAAGATAAATATTTTATACCACTATCCAAACTTAACAATGTCTCCAATAATTGAACACCGGTGTTGATATATTTTTTATAGATTACCTTTTGATTGTGGTTATTGAGCGTAATATTACAGAACCTAAACTTAAAGGGACGATAGAAAGAGAGTAATCTTTTCAAGAACTTCGGGTTTTTTTCTAATAGTTCATCAAAACGTTTGGGATTCCTTAATGGTCCTTGGATAAAGTTCAACAATAAAGACCAGTTCCAATTATCGAATTCTTTAATAGTGAGAACCTTAGTATTATAGATCAAGTTCTTGAATTCTAAATCATCCACATTCAATTTCGCATTTATAGTTATGTCTTTAACATAAGCTTTCAACTCCTGTTGTTTCAACTGAGAAATTGGCTTTGTAGGTTTAATCTTAGTACGGGTAACAGATTCTATCTTGGAAATTGACGTGAGGGAGATCATGTGAGCCTGGTTGGTGAGGAAAAGTTGATGCTGGACCAATTCTGATGGTAGTAACGAATTAGCCATGTCAATTAAATGCCCAAATAGAAGACTTGCTTTATTGGTATTATCTTCATCGAAATTGTCTTCCATTATTTCTACTAATCTTGTCAATAAGCCTTGATTAATAAAAATCTTTATCAAAAGACCAGAATAATGATTTATGATATTATACTCAAAGTTTTGAGGGCTTACTTTCTGATATTGAAAACTGTAATTATTATTCTCGATGAAAGAGTTGAATCTTCTGATCGATTCACCGATACCAGAGTTTGCCACCCAAGGTAAGGCTTTAATTCTTAATACATCGAAAATAATATCCATAATCATATTTCTGAGTTTAGCGTTCCTCTTTTTCAAATTGGAGATGAAATCATAGAGAACCCTAAAATTATGGTGACTGAAACAAATCAACCCATTCCAATTTTTAAGGAAAATCGTCATGATAAATGAAATTTTTAAAGCCTTCAGATTCAACCTTTTGTTTAATGAACGATTTTCCTTTTTGCCAGACGTCTTAACATTTTTATCATCGTTTCTAGATTCATTGGTAGGAAGGTGGTCTTCATAGTGCGAATATATTGCAATCAACGAGTTCAAATCAATACCATTACGAAGAAACTTTCTTGCTGTTGGTGAATCCAATACGGTGATAAAAACCATCATGCAGTTAAAGGATAATTCAGCAGGTCCATTTATGATGGTTTTAATGATTATTTTAAAGCCACCACTATGAAAAATCAATTCCGGCTTCAAAAGGGCGATTTCACAAATGGTTTCGACACAAATTTTTTTGAAATTCTTATTGACAACTGATGTTTCGACTGTATTCAGAGGGCTTAAGTAATCCTCATCATTCTCACTTTCTCTGGAAAACATTTCTGGATCATCAACATCGTAATCTGCATTGCCATATTCAATTAACGCGATTAAACATTTGATAACACCAATGGATAAATTATCGGTACCTCTAGGGATATTTATGAATTCACGAATTAACTTTAGGGCTTCTTCTTTTTCAAGCAAAGTAGTTTTTGTAGACATGGTAAGGATAATGAAGATTAAAATTCTCAGTTGGCTTAGGGTAGTCAATGATTCATAGTCTGACACTGAGTATCTTAATATTCTGTATGCGGTGGCCTTAACTTGAGGACTTGAATGATATAACATAAATTGAATACGGTTAATGACATGTTTTATGAGAAGATCTTTCTTCAAGTTTGGATATTGCAGTAACAATAATACCAAATCATTTCCCTTTGATACGATATAGTATTCATCACGATCTTTACTGGAGAAACTTTGTAAGATTTCACTTAGTAACCAGGTAGGACTTTCAATGTTTGGGTTTGAATTTATTCTATTAAAACGAGGAAATGCAGGGGAAATTCCATTATTCGAGTTGATTGTATTATTCGGAGTGGTAGATTGTTCGACATTAATACTGATAGAGTTGGTATTAAAATTATTATTGGAAGGAATATGAGGGGAGGCGTGTTTAGAGTCAATGGAATTTATGTTGAGACTATCCAAGGTCGAACTTCTGGTTCTACCATCATCGTAATCATACTTATTGGTTGGAGTTGGCGTAGTCATGGTGTTCTGATTTTGGGAGCTATTATGATAAGTATGATTTGTATGCAAATTAGGGTTAGGAGTATTATGATCTCTGGTTGACGTGGTTGGAGTAGCCGTGATGGTAGAAGTAGAAGAAGAGGCGGAGGAATTGGCTACCTTTTTGGCTTCTAATGCTTTTACAATATTGGATATGTACTGATTGACATCATGAGGGGACGGATTGGCATTAGGATTATTTGCTGATTGATCCTGATTTAAGGTGTTTCGTAAAGCTCGTTGATTCGATAGTAGATTATTCAATTCAGACATGGACAAGCTGGAGAGATTGGTTGAAGAGCTTGGAGTGGAATGAATTGAATGTCTTTTATTTGCCGCATTTATATTCGTGTTTGAATGATTATTATTGTTATTCTTCGAATGGTTGGAAGGACCAGCCGAAGTAAGAGAAACTGATCTTATTCGACTATTCATAGATGCCATTTTTTGTTATTGAAATGAGGGTAATGCGATGGACGGGTGTATAGGTAATGGTCTAATACATGAGTTACTCGAGTAAGAAAGCAAAATAACTGAGGGAAAGGATATTAATTGGCGGAGTTAATTTTGTTTGATAGGGAAAGGTGTTCTGATTCGAGTATCGTTTTGAAATGCAGGATAGAAAAGGGAAGCACGGTCCCGTTAAATAATGACACAGTGATACTTGGATACCTCAAGAGAAGAAGCTGAGGTTGGTGTAATCTACTGAAAAGAAACAAAAACTCGGTGATACTAATGATTGATGTGTTAATACAATTAAAAGTACACCTAAGATTACACGCTTGGTGTATAAAACTGGAGTTCTCACTAGAAGCCCTGAATTAAAAATAAATAGAAGAGTAAGAAACGAAGGTGAAAACGCGGCACGTGACCCATATTCAAAATAACCAAAATTGACGCTGTCTAAAGATTTACAGATAACCGACTTTATAAAGAGCTGTCTGTTGGATTCTACTGCTCGAGGTAAATAGATGTTACTGTCGCTGTCAATTGAGTTGTGCTTTTGGGATGGTAATCAAGGTTGGCGTGGTATTAGCAGTTGCAAAAATGTAATCAAAAACAGTTCAAAAATAAAAAAAACTATGTACTTACATGGCAAATAGGTCTACATCCAGCCAGTTCTAAATAGTGAGCATTGATTTTCAGTATGGCGAGTTTGCGTGATGAGAAAACCACGGTTATAGTAGAATATCCTCTACTTGAAGTCTGTCAAGTATTAAGATACAGCATTATCAGCATCAGACAAGTGCTGAACAAACAATTGTCTGAATGCCACGGGAATAGTGGGAAGGCTCTTCAAGGGATCTATGGGATCATACTTGATGTCATTGAAGTCTAAGCTCTTGATGTCATGGAAGCTTAAGCGCTTGATGTCATTGAAGCCTAAGCTCTTGATGTCATTGAAGTCTAAGCCTTTCCATGCTAAGAGCATATGATTACTACGTAGTACTGGTACTAGCTGGACTTGTTTCTAGATTGCAGCAAAAGACTTGGTGTCTACACGCCTCTGCCCGAATTGAGCCTTTAAGCTTATTATCAAGGTTTTGGGTTTTCGTGAATTCTTTTCTTTTCCTTTTTTTTCATCCACAAAAAGCCGTGATAACACAAGATTGTAAATAAAGGAAAGGGTAAACAAACAAACAGACAAGCAAAAAAGAATACTATGAAGGGGTGTAGGTTATTATAGTAATTCGTGATGAGAGTTGAAGACAAGAGAAATATGGGTAGCGACAAAAATAAGCTCATCAATTAGTTTAATAAAACAAGATTTCTATTGTAGCACAAATAACGATCCAGGCGATGAAGATGATGACCCAGACATCAGACCCCTTCACATCACCAAACAACGATAGTAGATCAGATCAACGACAACACAACAATTGAATGTTGTGGATCATGCATGATTAGAGGCGGTTATTACATTCTATACAATGGTATGACCTTGGAGAACGGGAAACTATGGAGTTGCCCAAACAATCCCGTAGGGGGGGAAGGAGATTGAATTTTTACCATAGTATAACGTGAAGACATTGTAATTGGCAACAATAACTGCATCAAAAATATCGAGTCCATTCTTTTTTCCTTGTAAATCGAGACTCAGTTGACTGCTATTACCATATGACAGTGTATTTTATGCCTTGTCAAACGCGTACCCAGGTGTGAATGGGGAACAGACAAGAGGATCCATAATAATATCGTGAATAAAATAATACGAGAAACGGGGGAAATGTGGCAGTGATAAGCCAACTCCTACAAATAGACATATGCAATTACAGTTATAACCGCGAACAGTAGGACAGTTATAACCGCGAACAGTAGGGGTGCTACTACACCATAGTATAGTTTATGTAGGAATCGATTCCTAATGGGTGGGTGACATTTACTATATCAGCTAAGATAATGTATACTAACCTTAAATGCGGCATGCTAAAAGTATAAATGAACCTTGTTTAAGTAACCTCCAGCAGCCTAAGAAAAGGGTTAGAAAATAAAGACCACAACAGTAAACCGAAATGAAAAAGCGAGAAAATTGCCGCATCAGAAATTTTTCACCAGAAACCAATTTAGACTACGAATAAACCTACCTGGCGTGATTTTTTGTAAGACTCGTCCCGATGAGTAAGCTGGATCAATTGACCTCAGGAGCGAACAAATCCAACTTGGTAACGATAGAGATAGCCGAATAATGGATATTTGCACGTACAACAAGAAAGGGATAGCTCCATTACTAAATCCGCACCCCGTGTTGTCTGGGAACTTTTGATTATTTTATTATGTACGATATTATTTTTTGTTTGTTTGGTTGTTATTTGGTCGGTCCAATATTGGAGGCACTAGCATTGCATAACATTGCTTTGCAGTACATTTAATCGGACACTTTTACCAGTACCGCTCTACCAGTGCTGCTGCTTAGCTAATGGATTACTCCATGTACATGCCCAAATCACAACAAAAAAGAGGGGGTGTGCTGGATGTGCCGGTCGGTACAGGGTAAGACATGGGGTGAGGGTGCTGGTTGTGCTCCCCAGAATTACAGGTTGGCACGGGGTGCTTATCCATATGGCACTTTTTCCTTTTTTTTTTGTTCTTTTTTGTTCTTGCTTACTGAGTTTCATTTGGTTCTCCCCTCTAACTACCGATTCTGGCAAGATATTCTGTTTTTGTACACTATTTCTCCAATAAAATCCACAATAAATATAAAAAAACAAAAAAAAAAAAAAAAAAAAAAAAAAAAAAAAAAAAAAAAAAAAAAAAAAAAAAAAAAAAAAAAAAAAAAAAAAAAAAAAAAAAAAAAAAAAAAAAAAAAAAAAAAAAAAAAAAAAAAAAAAAAAAAAAAATAGATTAAGTAAGATAGACTGACAAATATGGACAAACAACGACAGAAACAACAAGAAAGAAAGAAAAAAAGAAAAGAGAAAGGAAAAAAACATCATTCATTTTTGTTTTGTGATATCATTAACTATATCATTAACTATATCTAAATCTATCTACAACTATAGTAAAGACTGCTACTACTACAGCTTTCTGGTTTCTTTTTGTTGGCTGCCGTGTTGTCAGTATATTGTGTTGTCAGTGTATTATTTTCTGTCGGACATGGCTCATCAACTGGTGAATATTCATATGTTGTAGTTTTTTGTTTTCCTCCATATGCTTATTCCTGTTATTGTTATTATTGTCGTAGCTAAAAACTAAATAGACAGAAAAAGAAACAAGATTTTATTTTTTCCTTCTTTCTTTTGGTAACTTTCGCACGAAATGCACGCACGCACTACTTTCTGAAATATTCTTAGTGATTTTGGTTCGTTATTATAATTATTTTTTTTTTTTTTGTTTGGTTAATCAATCAATCAACTAATCAATCAATCAATATTCTAATCATAGCCATTATTATTTTGTGTATATCTCTCACTTAATTCGTTTTTCTTTCTTTTTTTTTTTTTTTTTTTTTTTCATCATTACCCTCCACTTCAACTCCTCTTTTTCTTTTTTAAACTGGATCATCTATTCCTGATCTTCATCTGTCTATCTCCTCAGTTCTTCCCTTCAATTCCTGTTGGTCCTTTTGAGTTGTTCATATACTTCAGTTCTGGTCTACTTTCCTTGTCCAATTTTTTTTTCTGTCATATTTTTTTTTCCCTTCTTCCTTCCCTATTATTATTATTACTTTCTAATCCCTCCTGATTGAAGTTTCCTATTAATATTCCTTCATTTCTTACATCCACAATCAGATCTGTGTCTGCCACGAGTTTTATATTTGTTTCTCATTCCCAGTTGTAGCCCAATCGCTTAAATTCCAACTATTGTTATTTGTTGTCACCTCACCTCATTATCCCTCAGGTTGTCAACTCCTTCTCCCTTTTATTTTTCAATTCGTTCTATTACATTACTGACTCCAACCCAGATTGACTACTGGCTTGTTTCTGCCCTCCTGCGAAATTCTCCGATCACATTATCACCAGGTCGTTGTTTTGTCCTCTTTCTATTATTTTCTTTTTTTTTCTTTCTTTTTTAAAATTAAAGGAAAAAAAAAACTGGCTCTCTCTATTAAGCTTCCCGCTTACAGTCGTTAGATAATCACTGGCTCTTGTGTATCACTTGTGAGTGCTCGAGACTTCTCTTCTTTCATTTTTATTTTATTTTATTTTTTTTTTTTTGGACTCATTATTCATTCACATTTCTTTTCATAACTACTGATCCCTGTCAGTGACCCTATCGAAAAGAAGTAATCAAGACAATAAACCATCACGTTGATTCATATATAGTTTCATTCCTTTGTCTTTACTAATCAGAGCTGAATTATTCTGCTTTTTTCCGCCTTTCGAGTTTAATCCACCGGTTCCGCTATTTTTGGTTCATATATTTATTTTATTTTTATCTTTTTTTTTTCCCTTCATTTCTTTGCCGTTTTGAATCTGAATTAGATTACCTCTTGGTCTGTTTGTCCGATAAGCTAAAATGTCCGTGTCCAATACCAATGTCAATACTGTTCCTCAGTCTCAGTCAAAGAGAAGATTGTCTCTATTCTCATTTGGACTGAGTTCTTCGAGTCTGTCGAAACACTCATTACAACAACCTTCCACTTCTCCCACCAATAGAAGCTCCACTCCGGGTAATAATAACACCAAGCTGGTTTCTTCATTGACGGGCACATCTGCCAAACCACCAGCAGTAGCTCAACAACAACAACAACAACAACAATCTCGACCTCAACCTCAACCTCAACAAAATTCTAGACCTACCAATGCTCCTATTAACACCCAATTAGATTCTCCTGTCTATTCACCAGTATTGGAAGCTAGTGCTGCTTCGACCACCAGTTTAAGTGAAAACCCAGACTCCAACATCTTTGAACGCTCGGTGCAAGATTTTCATTTTGACCATCCTGGCAATCGCTCCAATTCATTCAAAATTAGGGATGCTCATCGTGGCTCATCTTCCGTCTCTTTGAAATCATCGGCCCATCAATTCCCTCAAGTTAAAAATGAAGATTTCATTCCTCCTGCCCTTGATGCAACCACTAGTTTATTAAATAATAAAGATACTAATTTGGATGATGTCGAAATGATTTACTCAAACAGAAGAAATTCCTCCGTCATTGGTTTAAACATGGCCTTGGGTAAACCTTTCTCTCCCTCTCGTAAAAATTCCACCTATTCCATAAATCAACAATTATATCAACCTTCATATCTTGATTCTCCTTCTCAAACCTCTTCTCAACAACCCCCATCATTATGGAGCCATTCTCAATCATCTCAATCTCATCAGCAACCACAATCACCAGTATCTCCTCCCAAATTGACTAGCTCAAAATCATCGGTCAACTTCTACTCCTATGCTGACATGATCAACAATGACGAATTTGCAAGAAGACCCTCTTTCAAACAATCTTACAGTCAAGGAATTATTCCAACCACTGGCCGTAAAACGAGTATCTCTTCTGCTATTGGTCCTTATAGCCCTGCTGTCTCATCCAGTACAAGTAGCTACTTTCCAAAAATGGCCAAATCGGCTTCTTCCAAACAAATCAATTCTCCCAACACTCTGCAACCAAATTATCAATCCCAATTATCAAGACAATTCTCAATCAAGGAAGGTAAGCCTTTGAATACTAACTCGGCTTCAAATACTCCGTCAGCAAGACAATCCATCGTGTCCCTGAACTCAAAACAACCATTGGCTTCTGCCGGTCAACACTCTTCCAGTTCAAACTTAAACCGCTTCTTAATAAGCCCTGAAAGCTCGGATCTGGAAGATCAAGAAATCTTCTATCCTGCAGTGAACTCATTGAGTAAGAGAAAATCATTGAGCTCAACCAATTCCCAATTGGCTTCTATACACGATGACGAAAGTTTGGTTTCAAGCTCGATTGCTGATTGTATTAGACAGTCAACTACTGAAATCAATGGACATTAAGAGATTCAAAAGTCACTTCAAAATAAAGAAAATGGAAAAAAAAATAAAGAAGCTGAAACTGAATAAAAAAAAATAAAAAAAATTTTAAACTAAATCATGAATTAATAATGAGTTAAAAATTAATTTCAGCTTCTCTTGTACTTTTAGTTGCCCCTTCTTTCACATTCGCTTTGCTTAGTTGTGCTATACTTTGATATGCTTCGTGTTATTGCTGTGTTTTTTTTTCTTTTGTTTTCTGTTTTTGTCATTGCTTTCTTTTAGCTGATGCTGCTCTCTTTTATTTCACTAATTAATGGTTATTTGCTGGTTTTCTTCGCAAATGCCCTGCGTTCCTTTTATGACATCCCTTCCTTGGACCCTGTTATCCTTTTAATTACCTTTATTTCACTTAGCTAATTTTATGTTTACTTCAGTATTTATCGCTTGTTTTCCTTGTCGTCTTTTTTTTTTCTAATTATTATTATTATTTTATTCTTTTACTTTTCATTCATTTAAAAAAACTGTCCGATTGCACCTTTTGTTCATTTCATTTTTCTTTCTTTCAAAAATATGCTAAATAACAATAAAATTATTTAATATTACAATTCGATAAAGAATTCGTTTTCAACTTTGTATTGTTCATTAATGCAAAACTAAATAATTTAATTACCCAAGTAATTTTTTCTGTTGGCAGTTCTAGTAAATCTTCTTAATTGCCATTCAACATCGGCATCTTTATTATCAACCAATCCTAATCTTAATTCATATAATCTCATTTCGAATCTTGGTCCAACTTCACTTATTTCAACACCATCTCTAGTTTTTATGTAAACATGGTGTCTAACCGATATGAAATCATCGTTATTAATAAACGTTATCACTCTTGAGCTGTCCTTTTTAACCCCTGGTGGGAACAAGTGTTTTAAAACTTTAACTACTCTTTCACCTAACTTGGTCGAGAAATTCTCAAAAATTAAATGAGGATAAGTTTCCAGGACATTCCCCATGTTAGGCAAGTCATGTCTTAATTTAACATTATGTAAAGTGAAAATGGCCGTTGGACCATGAGGGAAATGAGATACGGTTAATGAGGTTGGTACACCTCTATGTTCGTGGATTAGTATCAAGTCGGTGATAGCCGTTCTATTACATGATTGAACAAGATCGGGTATAACATAATTACCTCTGTTTAATTTTAAGGAATTAGGGAACATTAATTTTAATTCTTTGGAGAATTGTAATAGTCTCACAGAAGGATTTCTTGACGTTGTTATTATTAATTTAGGTTCGGCTATACCACTTAATGCACTATACTCATCATCAATTTCGACTTGTTCACTTTCATCATATATATAATCCTTTTGTAATTGGGTATCTTCACTAAGTTCTTTTGATAATGGTTTACCGCTGGCTAAGGCGGCTTTTAATTGTTGCCTCTTTTCCGTTTTACTGGACTCTTGAAGCTCGATGGCTTTACGATATAAATATTCTCGTCTCTCTCTTGCTTGTCTTCTGATCATCTTTAGTTTATGTATAGATTTTGGATTATCAAGTAGTAATTATTCCTGCTTGAATATTAGTTAGCATTTTTTTTTTTTCATGCTGCAATGAGATGATCTATTTTTTCTTTTTTTTTTTTTTTATCTCTAAATGTCGTGTAATGTCGTGCGACTGGGTCTTCAAATGTCGTACATCCGTACAACATTATTTTTTCAAGTTGATTTAACAGCCAATTTAAATGGATAGGCTAAGCAAGTTTTATGACAAATACTCCTTACCTTTCCGATTATTATTATACAAAAATAAAAAGGTACTTATATCCTTTCTACTTGATTATCCATATAATTTCTATATCAAAAATGCATGAATTGGGTCTATATAACATCCGTCTGATGAGGGTAATTGCAATATCATAATGCCTGGGAAAAAAAGAAATAAAGAATTTGGTGAAAATTATTTAATTAAGAAATAAATTAAGAGTAAAAGGAGAAGCAAAATCATACGATACAATTATAGTGCAATCATCGGGAGTGTCAATAAATAAAATAAATTATAAATCTAACAAAAACTGCTCTTAAACACTTTCTGTATGGAATGAAAGAGTACGTGAATGCTGTGGGGTTGGGGAAGCAAATGAATGTTGTGGGGCCGGTGATTGATGATGCGAACTTTGAGGATACTTTCCATGAGAAGACTGGTCATGGTTCCGATGATCTCTGGTTTCTAATTCAATCAATTCATCCATTTCTTCGCCGATATGTGAGGTTCTTCTTAAGACATAGTTCGGTGTGTTTGCTTTTGCACTAGCAGCGCCCTCACTGTTACTACCAAAGCGACCTGATGAATTAGTATGTGAAGTACTGGTTTGGCGTCTTCGAGTTAACAAACCATCAATACCAGGGAGTGATGAAGTTCTCCTACTAAGAGCCCGTCTTAAATTGTGACCTGAAGTATCCGTAGCATTTGTGGCTGCCCTTTCAATAGTCGCATTACGTCTAATAGCATGATTTTCTTGAACTTGGTCTCTTCTATGCATATCATCATTTGGTAACATGATTGCACGGTCCAAGGAATAAGGAAGACCTCTATGTCTTCCTCTAATCATCATGGCTATAATGACCAATTTGGAAATAGTGCTGAACTTAACAGAGAGTGATTGATCAAGTCCTGGGTAACCCAATGATAATCCGACTGTACCATAAGCACTTATAATTTCAAATAAAATGCTGAAAACAGAGAATCGAATATTATCCTTATCAAGCTTGCCTCCTTCAGCAATACAAATGATAAATAAACCAAGGAAAATAAACCATAAATCGAAAGACAATTGGTTTCTTAAATGTGTTCCAACAAATGTCTTGGTTGATTTTTCCATGTCTTCATCAGGATTTTCTTCCTTCAAATAAAGACCTAAGGATTGTTCTTCATAAACATTTGTTCTTCTAATGGAAATAGCCAATGGTAAAACAGATATATACATCATTAACATATAACTCACTTGCACGGCAGGATGTAATTGAGATAAATCAACAACAGCAAACCCGGCTGTTCTAGTACTGAAAGCTTGGAACAATCCATCTAATACTCTATAGCCAACAGGAATTGATGATAAGTATTTGCTGTGTAAGTCAAGAATAATGAATAAAATTAAATCAACGGCATTCAAAATCACTAAGATTGAGAATAACCACCACGTAGGGACTGACGGAAACAACAAAGTAAAACAACGTCTAGGATGATCCAATAAAAACCCTAATGATTCCTTGAACAAAGATAAAGGTTTGGAAAATTTGAATAAGACCCAAATTATAAATCTGAGGAAAACTGGGAACCCTGTATTACCAATAACAATGAAAAAAGAAAACCAAATTAATACATAAACAGATTTGTTGAAACTTTGCATAGAGTCTGGAGTTAAAGTAAATCCTAAATCATTAAAAGCGGATTGGCCCTCGAAAAATCCCCACCAAGTTGGCGATATACCAGCTTCCCGGACAATGGAGGAGTACTTGGGCATACAATTGATCCAAATAACGAGTAAAATTGCGGCCAATAGATGGAATCCAATATAGTAAAAAACAAGAATCTTAATCAATAATTTCACGGCACGATACTCAACACCCCCTAATTCTTCCTTCTGGTCTTCATTTAAATGAACGAAGGTTGAATTTCTACCAACTGTAGGTACCCAGGAAAGATAGTTAGTACTCATAACTTTACGCAAGGAGTGATCAGCACCTCCAGTATACATATCTACCTCTTCGTCACTGGTATTCGCTGTGGTAAAGTCACCATCATAGTCAGGATCGTCAGAGTAATCATCATCATCGAAATTAGTTCTACTGGTTCCGTCACCAGCACTTCTGGTCGAACTGAGTTTGTAGAATGAAGGAGTCTTGAGCCTCTTTAAGTGATTCCTCTTAGACTTTTTCCCCTTATGTCGGATCATTTTTTCAAAAGTAGGAGATTTCATAAATGAATTCTTCCTTCCTGGAACTGCTTCCAATGTATAAGAACGTTTACTGTACTTCTTCCCACCTGTAGCATCTCCTGAAGGAAGGGCTAAGTTTGACTGTGCCCTTTGCAAACAATCCTCATTTTCTTCGTCATCTTCGTCATTATTAGGGGCATTGACGGTGGTATCATCGTGACCAAGTTCATTATCTGTGTCATCGTCAATGGCATTTTCATCATCTGCATCGGCTCCGTCATCCTCATCATCATCCTCGTCATCATCATCGTCATCATTCGTGTCCCCTGCGGAATTATCGGTGGCATTGTTTTCACTATCAATGGAGGCATCTTCGTCACCCAGAGAAGTTATAGACATTGGTCTCTTATTGCCATGGCCATGATATTGACCACCGCTATTGGAGAACGTTTTACGAAGTTTGTCCCATTTTTTCTTACCTCCGACTCTCTTACCTCTTCTAATGGCGGAGGGTCTTCTAATTCTTTTGTGAGGTTTTTCATTCACGTGGAATTGAATTCTTTGGCGTTGGGGTTTTTTAGTAAAGATAGGATTATGACTATCCTTTTCAATGACATTAGGGGGTTTAATAACCAACACTTCGCCATCATCTTCATCATCATTTAGTGGATGATTGTTGCTGAGGTTGGCATCGGGATGCAAGTTGCCTGATGTGGTTCTAACTAAAGGTGAAGAGCGACCATCGGGACTTTTATTATGATGACGATTATTTCGAAGCATGGCGATGGACACATACATATCAGAAGGTTCAATTTCTTTCTTGCGGGCTTTATTTGAAGGGTGGGGTAAGCTTCCGAATTTGATCCCGTCATTTTGTGCTTCAGGTCCTGAATTGATTGGGTCAATACCAGAACCCACATTGCTGAGAACGTCAAGTTCTTTATCAGTGAGAGGTTTTTGAAGTTTTTGTACACGGCGAGGATCCTGGTCGTCAGTGTCACTGGGCTCACTAACGTGAATAACCGCCATATCATGAGAAGCACCATTATTGGCAGTATTAAAGCCATTTTCGTTATTCTGTATGGTTGATGACGATTGGGGAGATGAATTTTGCGGGTTGGATACTTCTTCATTTTTAAGGCTAGCAGTATTACTGCTGCTTAATTCATGTTGTTGGTTAATATTGGTGGTATTTGTTCGACTGTGGTTTGGGATATTACCATTATTAGTATTGGTGAAATTTGGATTAAAACCAATCCCCTGATTTTTATTAGTATTGATTCTGGTTGAATCGAAAGATTGAGTACGAGCGGCCAAAGTGGCATTACGTCTCATTTTGAAATTGAGCTTGGAACTTGCTTTGATGTCATCAAAATGACGTTCAAACCAATATAGTCGAACAAACAACAATGAACTATGAATGAATATGGGAGTCGCAAGAGTGGTCATAATGTACATGATAATTTGTTGATACAACGTGGTATCATTGAAATTGATGGTATTTAAACCAGCCTGAGTAGCACAACCGGCTGTGGTGAATAGAACATCGATGTAAGGGACGTTATGAACGGGGTAAATTAAGATTGACCCGAGGAAGGTGATGAAAATAATGTAAAAATAATGGACTGCTCTGAAATTGGGGAAAAAAATTTTAGCATAAGGATGAAAAGCCAGAGCAAACCTATGGATATTGTTTCTAATGGTGAGGCCTATTGAGTAACGAGATCGTTTCCGTTTATAGGCCTCCCATAGCTGGGTAAGTTTATTGGACATAGAAATGTGTTTAAATTAATCACGAATGAACCCCAGTAAGGCAGTGCTCAAACAGAAATATGGGAACAACAAATAAACAAAAAAACAAATTTTAAAACAGGATAAGAAATAAAGGGCAAAACTGATAATTAAGAGGATTTGAAGCTTATATGAATAATAGTGAATATCTGATATATAGGATTAATCGAATTCTGGTAAATATCAAAAATCGGTTATCAGTTTGTGAAATTTTCGAACCGTTGCAATGGAACGAAGTGGAAACGGACTTTGGCAAGTACGAAACCCAGGAGCAAAAAGGAAAAGAAAGAAGACCTCCTCTTCACACAAGGTGTCTTGCAAAATAGTAAATGCAGAACTTTTTGTTTAGCTAGGGCCAAATGGTTATTGATATATAGTTTTATTGGTTATAAAAGGAGGAAAGGCTTAAATATGAAATATTGATTGCATGTTTTTAAGACATTCTTCAGTACTGTATAATCTCATTATTTCTGTACTTTTCGCATACAAAAAAAAAAAAAAGGAAAAAAAAAGAAAAAAAAAAAAAAAGAAAAATTCCTCACAGAACAATAAGATGGAAGACCTAACAGTCAAGACGATTACATTTGCCCGCGCTTCAGTCGCTTCTGTTAGATTGCCTAGCACTTTCTTCATAAAATGAATCGATCATGCGACATGGGCCAACTGTCCTTGTGCTATTTTTTAGCTAGAAGAAACAGCCTATCAAACAAAGACGAAAAACAATGTAAAATAAGAAAAGTGCGCAGAAGCATTATTTGACTTTGACAGTTTTTTTTTTTTTTTTCCTTCTTTTCTTTTCCGATGGCCCACTACATCAGATTTTAAGGAGCCACATTGCAGACAAGCTCAGGAAGTTATTACATAATGACGAACTTGAGTTCCCACTAAATGGGCAAGTGCATCCTATAAACCAACGTCAACAAGTCATTGAATTTGAATATTGGAGACAATATACTAGGCGTGCGTTCCATCGTAAAGTGTAAAAATCCAACCTGGCCCCAATAAGAACATGCACAAAGCAAAAATAGAGAAAAAAGAAATGTCACAGTTTGTACTAAATTGGGTGAAACAGACCGTTGCCTTCTCGTAATGGGCCAACACTAATCTCCAAAAGTGTTTAGGGGCCCGTTTCTGTAAGGCTCGGATGATGAAATGAGACTTCCATACCCGACCACGTATCTTCCTATGTATGCAACGATCCAAAAAAAAAAATGACGCATCCGTACCGCAAAAAAATGGTTTCTTTTGCTGTCTTTCTGGTCAATTAGCTCTTTACTACTCGAGCAATAGTGTAAATACGTCCAAGAAAAATAGAAAAGAGATAACAAAAGAAAGTGTATTAAAACGCCGAACGTAGAGTATTCGACAAAAAGAAAGCAGCAAAGTCTTCTAATGGTTGCAAACTGTGATGCACACCTTAAGTTTACTCTTGTAACTAACATGAAGTTATACGACATAACTGACCTTGAATCGTACCTGCCATGTTAATCATCACTGATTAGTTGAATGACCTAAAATAGATTAAACAGACCTGGTAATACGTACAGAGCTTGTTACCTTTGTTTTGTAGAATACTGTTACTATGGGCTTTGCACAGCTTTCGCATCCTCGCAAATACATCCGTACCCATTTCCCTTAATGATCCGTTTTTCCACTAAAGATGGTCAGAATTTTCCGATTTTTTGCCCAAATCCTACAAAATTGAATACAAATACTATGCCCATTTAGGGATGATTCCTGCAATAACATAAAATGCGGCTGGGTTGTGTTACTGAGGAATAAGGCATTATTAGAGATGCAAAAAAGAAAAAACTAGGGCAAGCAATTTTATTATTCTACTTTATTGGTGAGTCAATATTTTCCTGATGTCACTACCAGTACTTATCACGAAAGGTGATCTCATCAGACTCATTTAGTAGGAGAATCGACTCGGTGTGCATCTAATTAAAATCATATAATAACAATAATAGTAAATCGTGGACCGTTACATAAGATGTAAAAATTTTCACTGTACTTATTAAGTCACTAGTAATTAGCGGTTTGTTTGTGCATTTTCGCAAAGCCCAAAAATTGACCTCGATTTAGAATTATACCGGTTTTCTTTAATAAAAAACTGAGGAAACGCTGTATTAATATATATGCACCTTTACTGACGTAGCAGCCTCATCCCACTTCCGAGGGTGAGCACATGACTGAGAGGCGTGCAAAAGTACGCGTTTCCGGGGTCTCATCTTAGAGAAAACAAGAATAATAATAAAGAAAATTTTTTTTTTGTGTAAAGATGAGAGAATCAATACTTAAAAGACTCACAAGATGAGAAGAGAAGCAAAAGAAAAAAAAGTATAAAAGGATTAGGAATTGGCCCCTGGTCTCCAAATCCTTTCAAAGGTTATTCATTATTTTATTTTATTTATTTCTTCCTTCTTTTTCTTCTTTTCTTTCTTCTCTCTTCCTTCTTCCTTCTTCCTTCTTCTCTCTTTCTTCCTCTCTCTCTCTTCTTCTTCTTTTTCTTCTTAACTCAAGAGCTCCCAATTCCCCAGCTTTTTGCTATTCTTGCTAATTTAATTGTTGCTAATACCCAATTACAACTTTTAAAGTATGTTTTACTCTCAATTCTTTTTATTACTCCTGGTGTTTCTGTCCCCTTTCTATTGATCCAGTTCTTTTTTTTATTCGTTTTTGGAAGTCATGGTTAAGAGAAGAGATATTTGAAGAAGTGAAGAAATAAATGAAGTATTTGTAAAAAGTCTTTCCAAATTGGAAAGATTCCAAATTAGTTCGTAAGATTATGTGGATATATCACTGAATGCTGAAAGATCAAAGCAGGTACCATGGTGCCTACGGAATGACTTCCCTCTACAGACTCGAAAATCTGACGTTTTGTCATATTAAGGGGTCCTCGAGATGTCTACTCAACCACTACTCATCTCTGATATTGTTTAACTGAGCTTGCATTTTTAACTACTAAATCATTGATTCATCAGAAAAAGACGTGTGGTTGTGCAAAAAATTGAAAAAAAAAAAAAGAAAAGAAAAAAAATGGTGCAGAGATGAGCAGCTTTCTTTGCATTATAATAAAGTTTACACAAAGATATTGTCCAGAGTGAAAAATTGACTCTAGACATTTTTTTTTTTTTTTCAATGGCTTCAAAGATCGCTATCAATATATGGGGCATCACACCAGAGAAATATATAACCTCTGAGTTCTTCTTTTTACTAACATAACCATCTTTTAGTTATCTTTATTTATTTCATATAAGTTCTTTCTTAGAGTCATTTCCCCCATATAGTACTTCTATATCCCTTTTTGAATTTCCCCCATCATCAAGGTTTAGTGAATACTTTTATCCCCTTTTTCATTCCCCAGTCTATTCATTTTTCATTTCCATTTCCATTTCCATTTGCATTTATCCCCCTCCCCCTCTTATTTGAGTCAACGAGAATCTATACTGTTTTCATTGTCTCATTTCAATTCAATTCTTCATACTCTACCCTCAAGAAAGATTTATTAATATTTTTCTTCATTTCTACCCTTTTGAAATAAATTAAAGAAAAGATGGCTAAAATCTCCGCTCCAATTTCTCCACCAATGGAATCCACTGGTGATCGTATGATGACCTTGCAAACCCAAGATGGTATTGCTTTGCAAGGTTACTCTTTTGGTGCTCCTGTCACCGCTGCAGGTGAAGTTGTCTTCCAAACCGGTATGGTGGGTTATCCTGAATCCATCACCGATCCTTCTTATGAAGGCCAAATCTTGGTTATCACTTATCCATTGGTTGGTAACTACGGTGTCCCCGACCGTGATTTGAAAGATGACATTGTCAATGAATTACCAAAATATTTTGAATCTAACCACATTCATATTGCTGGTTTGGTGGTTGCTCACTACACTGAAGAGTACTCCCACCATTTGGCTACTTCTTCTTTAGGTCAATGGTTACAAAAAGAAGGTATCCCAGCCATTTACGGTGTTGATACCAGAGCCTTGACTAAAAGATTGAGAGAAAAAGGTTCTACTTTAGGTAGATTGGCTTTACAAAAAAATGACGTCCCAACTAGTGACAAATTATTGGGTGCTGCCGATTGGGAAAAATACTTTGACGTTCCTGAATATGATGATCCTAACGTTAAAAACTTGGTTGCCAAAGTTTCTATTAAAGAGCCAAAAGTTTATAAACCAGCTCAATCAAACGCCAAATTGGGCCCTGATGGTAAAACCATCAGAATCTTGGCCATTGATGTTGGTATGAAATTTAACCAAATTCGTTGTTTCGTCAACAGAGGTGTTGAATTGAAAGTGGTTCCTTGGAATCACGATATCGCCTCCGAAACCTACGATGGTTTATTCGTCTCCAATGGTCCTGGTGATCCTTCTGTCATGACCGAAACCGTTGCTCAATTGCAAACCGTCTTAAAAGACGCTAAAACTCCAGTCTTTGGTATTTGTTTGGGTCATCAATTATTAGCTAGAGCCACCGGTGCTTCTACTTTGAAATTGAAATTTGGTAACCGTGGTCACAATATTCCTTGTACTTCTACCATCTCCGGTAGATGTTATATCACTTCCCAAAACCATGGTTATGCTGTTGATACCGACACTTTATCCGGTGGTTGGAAAGAATTATTCGTCAACGCTAACGATGGTTCTAACGAAGGTATTTACCATGAATCTAAACCTTTCTTCTCAGTTCAATTCCACCCAGAATCTACTCCAGGTCCAAGAGATACCGAATTCTTATTCGATGTCTTCATTAACGCTGTAATTGACTACAAGAACACCGGTGTCTACAAAGCCGTTGAATTCCCAGGTGGTTTAATCGCTGACAACAGAGCCGCTCACCCTAAGGTTGAAGTTAAGAAAGTTCTTGTCTTGGGTTCTGGTGGTTTATCTATTGGTCAAGCCGGTGAATTCGATTACTCTGGTTCTCAAGCTATCAAAGCTTTGAAAGAAGAAGGTATCTATAGTGTTTTGATTAACCCTAACATTGCTACTATTCAAACTTCTAAAGGTTTAGCTGATAAAGTTTACTTCTTACCAGTTACTCCAGAATTCGTCAGAAAAGTTATTGAACAGGAACGTCCAGATGGTATCTACTGTACTTTCGGTGGTCAAACTGCCTTGAATGTCGGTATTGCCTTGAAAGATGAATTCGAAAGCTTAGGTGTTAAAGTCTTGGGTACTCCAATTGATACCGTTATTACCACCGAAGATAGAGAATTATTCGCTAGAGCTATGGACGAAATTGACGAAAAATGTGCCAAGTCTGAAGCTGTTAACAACGTTGACGAAGCTATTCGTGCTGCTAACGACATTGGTTACCCATTGATTGTCAGAGCTGCTTATGCTTTAGGTGGTTTAGGTTCCGGTTTTGCTGATAACGAGAAGGAATTGGTCGAGTTATGTAACAAAGCTTTTGCCACTTCTCCTCAAGTTTTGGTTGAAAGATCCATGAAGGGTTGGAAAGAAGTTGAATACGAAGTTGTTCGTGATGCTTTCGATAACTGTATTACCGTCTGTAATATGGAAAACTTTGATCCTTTGGGTATTCACACTGGTGATTCCATTGTTGTTGCTCCTTCTCAAACCTTGTCTGATGAAGATTATAACATGTTGAGAACTACTGCAGTTAATGTGATCAGACACTTGGGTGTTGTTGGTGAATGTAACATTCAATATGCTTTGAATCCTTTCTCTAAAGAATACTGTATCATTGAAGTTAACGCTAGATTGTCTCGTTCTTCTGCTTTGGCATCTAAAGCAACTGGTTACCCATTGGCTTATACCGCTGCCAAGTTAGGTTTGAACATTCCTTTGAATGAAATTAAGAACTCTGTTACTAAATCTACTTGTGCTTGTTTCGAGCCATCATTGGATTATGTTGTCGTTAAGATCCCAAGATGGGATTTGAAGAAATTCACTAGAGTTTCCTCCTTATTATCTTCTTCTATGAAGTCTGTTGGTGAAGTTATGTCCATCGGTAGAACTTTCGAAGAAGCTATTCAAAAGGCTATTAGATCTACCGATTACCAAAACTTGGGTTTCAACAAGACTTCTGCTTTGATGTCAATCGATATTGACACTGAATTGCAAACTCCATCTGACCAACGTTTATTTGCTATTGCTAATGCTTTGTCTGATGGTTACTCCGTTGATAAAGTATGGAAATTGACCAACATCGATAAATGGTTCTTGAACAAATTAAGTGGTTTGATTGAATTCGGTAACACCATTACCTCTTATGGTAAAAAGGAAAACTTACCAATTTCTGTTTTAAGACAAGCCAAACAATTGGGTTTCGAAGATAGACAAATTGCTAAGTTCTTAAACTCTAATGAAGTTGCCATCAGAAGATTAAGAAAAGAGGCTGGTGTTATTCCATTTGTTAAACAAATTGATACTGTTGCTGCCGAATTCCCTGCTTTCACCAACTACTTGTATATTACCTACAATGCCGACTCTTCTGATGTCGCTTTCGATGACCATGGGGTTATCGTTTTAGGTTCCGGTGTCTACAGAATTGGTTCATCCGTTGAATTCGATTGGTGTGCTGTTAGGGCCATTAGAACCTTAAGAGAAAACGGTGCTAAGACCGTTATGATCAACTACAACCCAGAAACTGTCTCTACTGATTATGATGAAGCTGACAGATTATATTTTGAGACTATCAATTTGGAAAGGGTTTTAGATATCTACGACTTGGAACAATCTTCTGGTGTTATCATTTCTATGGGTGGTCAAACTTCCAACAATATTGCTTTACCATTACACCGTCAAAATGTTAAGATTTTGGGTACTTCTCCAGAAATGATTGACTCTGCTGAAAACAGATATAAATTCTCCAGAATGTTGGATAGAATTGGTGTCGATCAACCAGCTTGGAAGGAATTGACTTCCATTGATGAAGCTGAAGAATTTGCTGAAAAGGTCACTTACCCAGTCTTGGTTCGTCCTTCTTACGTCTTATCTGGTGCTGCTATGAACACTGTTTATTCCAGAGATGACTTGGCTTCTTATTTGACTCAAGCTGTCGATGTTTCCCCAGATTATCCAGTTGTCATCACCAAGTATATTGAAAATGCTAAAGAAATTGAAATGGATGCCGTTGCTAAGGATGGTAAGATGATTATGCACGTTGTTTCTGAACACGTTGAAAATGCTGGTGTTCACTCTGGTGATGCTACTTTGGTTGTTCCTCCACAAGATTTGGACCCTGAAACTGTCAGAAGAATCGTTGAAGCTACTGCCAAGATTGGTGAAGCTTTAGATATCACTGGTCCTTACAACATTCAATTTATTGCTAAAGATAACGATATCAAGGTTATTGAATGTAATGTCCGTGCTTCTCGTTCCTTCCCCTTCATCTCTAAGGTAGTTGGCACCGATTTGATTGAAATGGCCACCAAAGCTATCATGGACATGCCACAAACTCCTTATCCAGGTGAAAAGTTACCAGAAGACTACTGTGCAGTCAAGGTGCCTCAATTCTCCTTCTCTAGATTAGCTGGTGCCGATCCTGTTTTGGGTGTTGAAATGGCTTCTACTGGTGAAGTTGCAACTTTTGGTAGAAATAAATACGAAGCTTATTTGAAGTCTTTGATTTCCACTGGTTTCAAATTACCAAAGAAGAATATTTTATTCTCCATTGGTTCTTTCAAAGAAAAGCAAGAATTATTGCCATCCATTAGAAAGTTGCACGAATTAGGTTACAAGATCTTTGCTACCGCTGGTACTGCTGATTTCATCAAAGAACATGGTGTTCCTGTTCACTACTTGGAAGTTTTGGGTAAGGAAGAGGATCAAAAATCCGAATACTCTTTGACTCAACACTTGGCTAACAACTTGATCGACTTATACGTCAACTTGCCTTCTGCCAATAGATTCCGTCGTCCAGCCTCTTACATGTCTAAGGGTTACGAATCTCGTCGTATGGCTGTTGATTACTCAGTTCCTTTGGTTACCAATGTTAAGAATGCTAAGTTATTAGTTGAGGCTCTTGCCAGAAACATTTCTTTGGATGTCACTAACAATGATGCTCAAACTTCTCATAGGACCGCTGTTTTACCTGGTTTGATCAACATTGCCTCTTTTGTTCCTTCATTCGACGATTTTGAAGCTGCTACCAAATCTTCCTTGGCCGCTGGTTTCACTTACAATGGTTTCTTACCTCAAACCATCAATGGCTCTAATGTGACTGACTTAGATTCATTAGCCGATGCTATTGACTCTGCAGCTTCAGGTGCATACACTGATTACTCTTTGTATATTGCTGCTTCTGAAACCAACGTTGAAGAAGCCGCTGAAGCCGCTGATAGCGCCGGTGCTTTATTTATTCCATTCAACGATTTCGTTCAATCTAAAGTTTCTTCTATCTCTGCTCACTTCGCTTCTTGGCCAGAATCCAAGCCAATCATTACTGATGCTAAGACTACCGACTTGGCCTCTGTCTTGTTATTGGCTTCTTTACACAACAGATCAATCCACATTACTGGTGTTTCTTCCGACGAAGATTTGAGTTTGATCAGAATGGCTAAGGAAAAGAAATTACAAGTTACCTGTGATGTTGCTGTTTACTCTTTGTTCTTAAACAGAAATGACCACCCACAATTGCCATTCTTGCCAACTAAGGAAGACCAAGAAGCATTATGGAACGATTTGAAAGACATTGACTGTTTCTCTATTGGTGTATTACCTTACGTTGTTTCTAAGACTATCAACAACAAGATTGTTCCAGGTTTAGGTGTTTCTGAAGCTTTACCATTATTGTTCTCTGCAGTCCTGGCTGGCAAATTGACCACTCAAGATATCATTGAACGTTTCCATGATAATCCAGTCAAGATCTTCAACATTCCAAAACAAGATGCTGTTGTTGAAATCGACTTGGATAGAAAAGTCAACAACTTGGTTTACTCTGCATTTGAAAGTAAGAAATTACAAGGTGTTATTGAAAGAGTTTCTCTTCATGGTGAGACTGCTTGCTTAGATGGATCTATCGTTTCTGCAAGCGGTGTTGGTAAACACGAAGTTGCTTCTAGAACCAGATTCAGTTCTGTTAGTGTTCCACAATCACCAGTTTTGAACAGAAAGACTAGAATGTCATTCAGCTCTGATTCTGGTCGTCGTCCATCCATCTACAAAGATGAACCTAAGACTGCTGAATTCGAAAAATTGGGTAGTGAATTAGTTTCTCAACCTCCAGCTAGTTACTTCTCTCAACCAAATGCTTTGGTTGATTATATCAGACATAACAACAGCTTCTTGCGTAACTCTGTCTTGTCTGTTAAGGACTTCTCTCGTTCTGACTTACACGCTTTGTTCACTGTTGCTCAAGAAATGAGATTGTCAGTTGAAAGACAAGGTGTTTTGGACTTGTTAAGAGGTAGACTTTTGGCTACTATGTTCTACGAACCATCTACTAGAACTTCTTCATCCTTTGATGCTGCTATGCAAAGATTAGGTGGTAGAGTTATTCCTGTTGCTATTGGTTCTTCTTCTGTGAAGAAAGGTGAAACTTTACAAGACAGTATTCGTACCTTAGCTTGTTATTCTGATGCCATTGTCTTAAGACATCCATCTGTTGAATCTGCTGATATAGCTGCTAAGTATTCACCAGTTCCAATTATCAACGGTGGTAATGGTACTAAAGAACACCCAACTCAAGCTTTATTGGATTTGTTCACCATTAGAGAAGAAGTTGGTACTGTTAATGGTATCACTGTTACTTTCATGGGTGACTTGAGATACGGTAGACCAGTTCACTCATTATGTCACTTGTTACGTCATTACCATGTCAGAGTTCAATTGGTTGCTCCTAAGGAATTATCCATGCCAGAAGACATTAGATCTATGTTGATTGAACATGGTATGTTAGTTCTTGAATCTGAAGAATTGACTCCTGAAATTATTGGTAGATCTGACGTCTTGTACTGTACTAGAGTCCAAGAAGAAAGATTTGAAGATAAGGAACAATACCAAAGATTGAAGGATACCTACATTGTGGATAACAAGATCTTATCTTATGCCAAACAACACATGTGTGTTATGCACCCACTTCCAAGAACTTCTGAAATTAGAGAAGAAGTTGACTTTGACCAAAGAGCTGCCTACTTCAGACAAATGAGATATGGTTTGTTTGTTAGAATGGCTTTATTGGCCATGGTCATTGGTGTCGATTTTTAAGGACACTTCAAGAATAGCAAATCAACAATTGGGGAATTCTTTATTTGCTTTATCATTTAATTAAGAGATTCTTGATATCCTTATTTCAACCAAAGCTTGTTTATAAAAAAACAAAAAAAAATTTAAACATTTTCTTTTTGTCCAAAAAAATTGATAAAAAAAAAAAAAAAAACTAAAATAATGGTTTGTTTTAGTAAGATCAAATTCATCGGGGGATTAATTTGACTTGTTAAACATTATTATACATAGATTCGGTTATTTTCTTATAAAGTTTTATTGTTTGTATTTTCGTTTTATAATTTCTTGTCAAATATATATCTAATTATTAAAATCGATGTACTTCAAGGAATCGGTTACTGGTTTTTGAAGTAGATGTTTTCATCATCCGGCGAACGAGACTCGTGTTTTAGGTCTTCACCATCTCGATTATCATCATCAATATCAGGAGCGTCATCTTGATTAGATTGCATCAAGGCGCGAGCAATCTCTATTTCTTCACCTCCGGCTCCCACATGATGGTCAAACTCAGCTACCTGAATACTGCCGCTTCTATGTTTAACACCATCATGGTTGTGATCAACATTAACATCATCACGTTGATCGTATCCTGAGTCATCAGGACCGTCGTCATAATCGGCGTACAGGTAGTGATTTGATGCATCTCCAGAAACCGCTGCAGCTGCTACAGCAGCATAAGTAGGTGCATGCTCGTGATTGGAGTGGTGATGTTGAGAATCATGATGCAGAGGGTGTTGATGAAGTTGTTGATGGGGGTTATGCTGTTGCTGTTGGTGGTTTTGATGATGATGCTGTTGCTGTTGCTGTTGCTGCTGTTTCTGTGCAGCTTCTACTACGGCTATAAGCCCGTCATCCAAGCCTGAGAGATCATGTGAGCTCAAAAGAGAATCGTCACGATGGTTGGGGAGATTATGAAGGGCCACCATTGCTTCCACATCATCGGCATTGTTCTTGGGCCTCATGTAATTACGACTATTACTGCCTTGAGATTGGGAAAGCTTTCGGCGGCCATTACCAGCACCAATTCCGGCACCACCACGCCCAGTAGCCATTTTCTTGGGTACTTGGGTACGAATTTTATGAGATTGTGGAGTATCTTTGGCGGATTCTCGGCACTCAGGGCAGCTTTTGATGGCTGTGGCCACGGTATCCTTGATCCTCGTCCAGTGGTATTTTTCAGTGATGACGGAGGTGGTTTTGTTGATCCCACCGTGGTTGGTCATATGAACTTCAGTACAAAGCTGCAACTGACGTACTGGATCAGAAACGACTTCTTTGCCCTTAAGGAGCAATTTTCCATCTACCAAACGGTAATGGGAAGCTGAAGATCGGAGTCGTGATTTTTCTGCACGATCAGCCATGGCTGGATATTTACCTGTTTCCAAGTAAAACTTGATTTTATCAAATCTATAAGCCCCTACTGCTGGATCACTGGTATTGATTAACTCTCGACCATATACAAGAGCATCCACGGCAGTTTCATGGCCTTTTAAGATCCCGGCCGACTTGACTCGACCAATTCTTTTGAAATTCAACGATTCCCAGATCCGTCTTGCCGGCACGTTACTTTCAAACACCAAATTAAATACACTATAAGTATAACCAAGACGGGGAGCCCATTGTAAATAACAATCGGTTAAAGTACGGCCAATTCCTTTACCACGAATCCCAGCATTGACCAAAAAACCAGCGGTACATATGTGGGAACAACGACCAGGATAATTTGGTTTGATATAGAAAGTCCCCAAACATTCTTTCTCCCATTGTCTAGCCCCTTCTAAGTTGGGAGAATCCCCAAGCACCATCACGGCAGCAAAACTGCCAAACCAATAATTCTGGAATGCCTCAATATGTAAAGTATCAAAGAACGGGTAAGTATCACCACGCTCGATTTCCATGTTAAACTCGTCACATAAAAACGCAAGAAGTCCTGGAGGTAACATGGTCGGACTATGAATGGGATAAATAGTGGCCGTGGTCTCACCGTCTTTAAGAAGCACCGTATATCGGTCGAGAACCGATATCGAACTATATTCTAGCTGGGGCCGATAGTGAGGAGGCAGTATGACATCGTCGAACTCGGGCATTATGCTTGCAAAATTGGTCTGACGTTGTGGGGTAATGGGTTGCAAGCTTGATAAAATAGGTTGTTAAAAACTTATGATAAGAATAGTGAAGTGTAGATACTGGACTGTGTGAGTATATTTTGGAATGTAAACATCGTTGGGTTCCTCTACTTTCTTTTTCTTTTTTTGATTTTACTCTTCTCGTTTTTGCCTGGTGAAATGTCGCAGCCCAAAAGATGCGACATTTTGCAATTTATAATCAAGTTAGTAGATTAGATGATATTCTATTGTAGCTAATTACAGATCTATATAAGGTCTTTACCAAAAATGATGGCCCCGGTCAACTTGGACTCACCTTTCAAGACGGCAACGTTTTTCACGTACCCAATTCGGTCGAACCCAAGCGAGTCCCAAATCTTGACACTGGCCACATTGGTTTCAAAAACCAAGTTGAACACGGAGTAGACAAACCCCAAGCGAGGAGCCAAGTCCAAGTATTTCTTACCCAATTCCTTGCCGAGCCCCAAGCCTCTCTTTTCGTGGTTGACTATGAATCCAGCGTTACACGCGTGTGAACAACGACCCAAGTAGTTGGGTTTGATGTAGAAACATCCGAGGAATTTTTCATCCCAGAACGATTTTGGCTTGGAAACAAGGTCGTCGTCCAATGGGCTTGAGTACTCCCCTTCGACTAAAATGGCAAAGAAGTATTCGAATGCATATTTAAGGTACTGTTCTTTGTTGAAGAGTTGATGGTGAGGATACGTGCGCCCTTCTTCAATAATGAAGTTGAATTCTTCATGGGCCCTTTCCAATAACGCTGGTGGAAATCGTTCGGGGTCGTGGCCCGTGAATAACGTCACCTTCGTGTCGGGTTGTTTGGCAAGCGAAAAGTTGAAGGTCTCATTGACCTGAGGATTACTGGGATTTTTCCCTCCTGCAAATGGCAATGATTCGAGTCTGGCAAATGTTTCTGAAGGTGATCCGTTGGTCATGTTTATAAGCAATGGAATAATAGGTCCAAGGTCTACACTTGCTAATCACTTCCTGTTTTCGACCCCAAAGTCCTTTTTTATTAACCAAAATTCTCGTCCATGTTGTACCATTGACTAACTTGTGTTTCGATATCTGATGTCGGTTAGTTTTACCAAATAGGATATTGCGTATCCAGTATTGTTAGTACTTTGTTTTTCTTCTTAGTGAAATAATGTTACCCGCATACCAGTCTCATCCTATCCTGCACACTACCACGGGTCTCCCTCACTTGTAATGATTTCTTCCCATAGAGAGATTGTTCAAAGCCAGAAATACTCATAAACTAGTGGGAAACCATCAGTTATACCAGACAAGGTCCAAGACTAGATATACTTGAGATATCACAGCACCATTCACAATCAATATAAGTGCAAGATTGACTTTTAGAACACAGACACGGACCCCAACACGTTGACTCTGCTTTAATTGCTTTTATTATTAGTGCCTCACCTCGAGTCATCTCATCCTCACACCCACCACTGCTCACCACCAAGAAATGGAGGACACCAAAAGAAACGGTGTCATCACCGAGAGTACGTAATGTTTCAACCTGGGCCAATGGAAATCCCGTTACTAACCCATTTTCTTTTCACTCTAGGTCTAAGTAAAAAGGACAAGAGACGTCAACAAATCAGTTCTCGATTAAACAAACTAAACTTCACGTTCAATCACGAACGAGACAATTTCTACCGAGCCCTGCTTCATCAACTCCAAACCACCCTTGCCACTTTACAACAGGGTACCAACGAAGAGTTCTGCGACAAGAAAACCGAATTGGAAGAAAGTCGAGATTATGAACTCACCAAACTACGATTATGGGAAGAGTACCAGGTGAAACGTATTGAACAAGAATATAAAGAAGATATCACCAAGGCCCAAGAGAATCACGACCGCATGATCAAGCTCATCAAGGAAAAACTCTACGATAAACTCCAGAAACAAATCAAGCAGTTGAAAGAGGATAAATTACTACTTAATTTGGTTAATGCCAATTCGTGGAATGCCGTTAATGCCAATGATTCTTCCACCGCCGCCCTTAATGCAGTGGCTGCTGCCAGCTCCTTCAACATCAACGACCGTCGCTCGTTACGTAAACGAGAAATCAGCTCTCGTTTCACCGCCGGAGAGGCCGACGATTTATCGGATGGTGGAGCCGGTGCCGGCTCCTTTCTTACCGGTAGTGGACTCGGGAGCCTGGCCAACAACGGTAATCTCACCGTACCGCGTGGCAATGGGTACGTACTGGCTTCCGGTAAGCGTAGAAGACACTATGCCACCCGGTATTCCTCCAATGATGAACTCTCGTCTGGGATCACCAGTACCGGGGGGATTACCGGTGCTGGTAGTGGAGCCTCGGGCTCTACCCATTTGAAACATGGCCACGGCCACCTGACTGGCGCTAGCAGTGGTAACGACAGCAATTTAAGCGATAAGGACTACGATGCGTTGAACAGCATAATCATGGGTAATGAAGATGGTGGCATGTCACTTATCTTGATGGATTCGAACGGTAATAACAACGCTAACGGGAAATCAAATTCTTCCGGAAGACCCAACACCAGAGGTTCTCATAAGCAGTTTGTCGGGGTTCAAGGTTTGAAACCAGAAGAACTCAACGATGACTTGACGTTGTTACGTAATGCTACCCTGAAAAAGGAAAAATAGTTCATTCCCTTGTTTTAAATATACTGCTGACTCCTGGTGGGTTACATTTCAATTCTCATGATTGCCAGACCTTTATTCTTTCACTTTTGGTTCCAACATTTGTATACTAAATAGGCCTTTCACACTAATAAAACCTTGTCATCTCTTTTGTAAACATCTTGTATTGTATGAACCTTTGCATTGTATTGGTTTACGGGTCAATAGACTGGAACATTCAAAACTTAAAAAAAAAAAAAAAAAAAAAAAAAAAAAGAACAAGAACCCAAACGCGCGCCCAGAAGAATCTGTCAAAAAGAGAAAGAAATTTATTTAGAAAAATAAAGGATAAAAAAACTCAGCTTATCGAAACTGATAGCCGCCGCAAAAACCACTTTTCAACCCATCCTTACATTGGTTACTGTTGTTATAGCTGTGTGTATCCATCATATTGAACAACACGGGGTTCGAGAAAATTGGGAGACTCCGTTAATAGCATCTGTATTGATCAGGATCAATCATGTCAACTCCATCCCGATCACCACGATCGCGAATCAACTATGCATCCTTTCAAGACCATCAATTACATCAAACCCATCTACCTAGTCCGAATTCCGACACGTCTCGCGAGACTATGAGCTCAGACGAGGAGAGCTCAGACGATGATTACGCGTTTGGATACGACTCCGACGGTAATCCTCAACCCATGCGCAACATACGATCTCGCAGTTATCCCAAGTTAAAATTATCCAAATTGTTTACCGGTAAAGTTCGTTTTTTCAAAAAATCGTTAAGAGGGTGGATGGCGATTGTGTCAATTATTGGTATCATATTATTTATTAAGTGGTGGATTTGGAATGATAGTAGTTCCATTCTTAATACGGGCGAAGCGGAATTAGACCCTCCCAATTTATTTCTCAAGAATAAGAAGATTCTTGTTAGTGATCTGAATATACAGTCATCCATGGATGCTCCGTTCCAGTATGGCTGTAAAATACCCGACGTTAACGCCCCACGGGCCAGTGCCGCCTTTGTCATGCTTGCCCGGAACTCAGAAGTAGAAGACGTGGTTAAATCGATGAGATCATTAGAGCGACATTTCAATCAATGGTATAACTATCCCTGGGTTTTTCTTAATAATCAACCATTCACCGAAGATTTTAAAAAAACGGTTGCTGAGCATACGAATGCCCAAGTTGAATTTGGTCAAATACCGGCTGAAGATTGGGAATTTGAAAAATCGGTGGATAAGGCTGAATTTTACGAATTTATTGAAAGTCAAGGAGATCGTAAGATCATGTACGGGAATTTGGAGCTGTATCATAAGATGTGTCGATTTTATTCTGGTTTTTTCTATAAACATGAATTGGTTCAAAAACGTGATTGGTATTGGCGAGTAGAACCGGATGTGGAATTTTTCTGTGATTTAACTTATGATCCATTTGTTGAAATGGAAAAACATGGTAAAAAATATGGGTTCAATGTTTTAATCGAAGAATTATATTATACGATTCCTGGATTGTTTAAAGAAACCAAAAGTTACGTTCGGCGAAATGATATTAAAGTCAAAGATACTTGGGATTTATTTGTTGATGATTTCCGATTTGTACGAGGTAAAAATGAGGCCAAGTATGATGGAATTAATCAACGGCGACAAGCATTAGAAAAAATCGAGGCCAATGCATATATAAAGAAGATTTTACAAACCAAGGGTAAGACTGATGAATGGATTGGTAAATTATCGCCCCAGCTTTTAGAAGCGTTGTTTGATAAATATACTGATACGCCAAATTTACATGAAGATCGATTTGATGGTGAAGAATACAATATGTGTCATTTTTGGTCTAATTTTGAAATTGCACGAACTGATTTATTTAATTCACGAGTGTATGAACGATATTTCAAGCATTTAGAAAGAAGTGGTGGTTTTTATAAAGAACGGTGGGGTGACGCACCAATTCATTCACTAGGAGTGGCCATGATGTTACCCAAGGAAGAAATCCATTATTTCCGAGACATTGGTTATAAACATAGTACGTTGGGGCATTGTCCCAACAATTCACCCCAAAATCAACTACGGTACGAACCGCATGATGCAAAATTGGGTAAAGATACCAAATACGGGATATTTGGACGAGAACTGGCTGGAGGCAACCCCGATAAACCGGTTAAAAATGGAGTTGGTTGTAGATGTAGTTGTCCCCTGAGTATGAAAGAAATTGAGAATCTGGGATCAAGTTGTATTAAGAAATGGGCCAAATTAACTAGTGATAATTACCATCATTTTAGACCGCTTGATTTGGATTACTGGGAGCCAGAAATGGATAAACGAATAGACGAGTTCTTGGCAACTGGAGGCAAGTTTGGTGATAGCATTGTGGAGAAGATCGATAATCATCGAGAATGAGTAATACAAGTGATACAAATAAGGTGTTTAATAATTGATATAATATTCTAATATACACTGAAAACTAAGCTAGAAGTACAAAAAACAAGAGGGAAGAACTAGATATAAGCGTACTGGTAAGGATGGAAACACATGGTTTAACCACCGAAACCATACAAAGTTCTACCTTGTCTCTTCAAAGCGTAAACAACATCCAAAGAAGTAACAGTCTTTCTTTTGGCGTGTTCGGTATAGGTAACAGCATCTCTGATGACGTTTTCCAAGAAAGATTTCAAGACACCTCTGACTTCTTCGTAGATCAAAGCAGAAATACGTTTGACACCACCTCTTCTGGCCAATCTTCTGATAGCAGGCTTGGTAATACCTTGGATGTTATCTCTCAAGATTTTTCTGTGACGTTTGGCACCACCTTTTCCGAGACCTTTACCACCTTTACCTCTACCGGACATTTTGTATTAATATATGTGAATTAGTTTAATAAGGATGTTTAACAAGAAAGTCAAATAAACTAATCTTTACTGATGAGAAGAAAAAAATAAACCAAACCTCAAGATAACGGGGTGGGATCGAGGTTGTATTTATATTTTTTTGTTGTTGTGGTTCTTGTTGTGTTTTTTGCTGTGTTTTTTGTTGTTGTTTTCTACAGGGACTCAAAACAGACTAGATTGCAAAAACGAAACACTGTCACGAAACAACAATAACATGATTGTCTCGTATTCCAAGAGCATTTGTTTATTTTGATTTCTTCAGATCCTTCTTGATTCTGCTCTGGTCGTTTTTTGTGGAGAAGACGCAAATATTCGCAGGCTGTGCGTAAATCACAGAATCCCCTGTTTTTAGAGTCTTTTCTTCAATCCAAAAGTAGAATATGCGAGTTTTCACTCAAAGAGAAGCGAGTTTCTTGGGTTTTTTGTGGTTGCTGCGAATTTCCCTATTTGTTTCCATTGTGTCTTTTTGTTTTTCTCTGGCTTTTTGGTGTTTGTGAAAAGATCCATGTTTGAGGGAAACAACGCGATGGGTGGATTTTGCAGACACTCAACAAGGGTAAACATCAGTCTGGAGAATGCAATGGCTTCTGGCATCTTGGGAAGTGGAGGGGCTCTTCGAGGGGCATGCTTGCGTTTACCACCACCGCGTAATCTGCGGCATTGATGTTTCTGTGGTTGTTTTGATTTGCCTTTTGATTTGGTTTTTGTTATGATTTGGTGTTTGTTATGATTTGGTTTTTGTTATGATTTGGGGTTGCTGTTGTTGTTGTGATTTGGTGTTGTATTGGTGTTGCTGATGGCTGATGCTACCTAGCTGATTCTGTATTTAAGTGCTTCGATTCGCTCGTCCAAATGGATATTTTTCTTCTTGTAATCTATTATCTATACATCCTCAAAAATGGCTAGAACTAAACAAACTGCTAGAAAATCCACCGGTGGTAAAGCCCCAAGAAAACAATTGGCTTCCAAAGCTGCCAGAAAATCCGCCCCATCCACTGGTGGTGTCAAGAAACCTCACAGATATAAGCCAGGTACCGTTGCTTTAAGAGAAATCAGAAGATTCCAAAAATCTACTGAATTGTTGATCAGAAAATTACCTTTCCAAAGATTGGTCAGAGAAATCGCCCAAGATTTCAAAACCGATTTAAGATTCCAATCCTCTGCCATCGGTGCTTTACAAGAATCCGTCGAAGCTTACTTGGTTTCTTTATTCGAAGACACTAACTTGTGTGCTATTCACGCCAAGAGAGTCACTATCCAAAAGAAGGACATTCAATTGGCTAGAAGATTAAGAGGTGAACGTGCTTAAGTCTGTACCTCCCTTTAATTCTCGTTATTGTAAATTAGTATTAGTGTGTAAATTATTAATAAACTATTGATTTTTTAACCCTTGCAGAAAACCTGTACATCCTGTATGTTTCGTGTGCGTCTTTTTTTTTGTTCGGTGCGTCTGGAGCAATAATGGCAGGCAGTTTCATTATATCAGCGAAATTTTCCAGCTGGTTCCAAGTATCTGGGGAGTACTACACCCATAGGTCTGTAATACAAATCGCAATGGCTCAAGAACTCGAAAAAGCTTCCAAAGATATCAAACAAACCCTCAGTGATGTTGCTGCCACCCCTTATCCTGCTTGGCTCTTTGGCTCCATTCTTCTCGTAAAAGGTATTAGCCACCATAAACCAATTGAATCAATTGAAGGTTCCCTGGGGGGGTCGTATCAATTTTCCCGCTCTTTGACCACTTCCAAACCTTCTCGTGCATCCTGCTTCACGTTCGGTCTTACCCATCTTCTCGGGGGCTGGATCATTTTCGACGGGGATGTGCTCAATGGGGCGGGTTTCAACTTTGCCTGGTCCTCATTATATTTGATTGTTAACGGTAGAAGTAGTTTGAAAAGTATATTCAGGGGTAGAGTCAGCCCCGTTGGATTATCATTATTGGCCATTGGTAATGCTGGTATTTATGGGAAGAAATTCTTCTGGCCTTAGCCGTTTTTATTATTTATAAGAAAACAATATATGAAATGAAAGAAATAAATATTGAATGGATACGTATACATTTATATATGAATAAAAAGTCTATAACGAGGCATTAGAAGTAAAATCGTAAATCATATAGTAATCATGAAAGAATTGAATTTAAAAAGATGAAAAAATGAAATTGGGTTCAGCTCCATTTCAAAGGAAGCAAATTATTCTCTTCCGCGTACTTCACCAACTCGGCCTCATCAAACAATTCAATGAATTGTTGGTCCATTGGTCTTTCCTTGGGTGCAGCAAATTTCCGGTACTCATCGAAAATGATGGTTAATGACCATTTTTGTAATCTTCTTAATACCCCCACCAAACACCCAGTTCTATGCTTACCTCGATTACAATGAATCAAAATAGGTTGATTGCGAGGATCCAAAACAATCTTAATCGCCTCGGTAATTAAGTCGTGTGGGATCTTCACAAAGGGTTCCTTATTCCCCGACATCCCTAATTGAAATAATTTGATCTCTTGATCGTGGAAAAAATCCTCGTGAATCTTGGGATACTCTTCGGGAATTAAGCATAGCACCGATTTTAATTTGAGCTTGGTCAAAAAGGTAAAATTATTCGGTTGTGGGAATGAAGATCGATATATTTTATTAATAACAGGAGCAAAATTCTCTGGAGGTGTAAGTGGTTCTTGTAAATTATTAAAGTTAGAACCCCCATTCTCCTGATAGATTTTGTAGTCCTGTTGCATTTGTTGTTTTTGGGCTTCATCAAACTTATCATCAGCATCTTCTTCATAAACCTCATCCTTCGGCTCGGGCGTAGCACCACCATCTTCCCCAGGCCCAGGAGAAACCACCAACACGTCTTTATCTTCTTCAGCATTCATACGAAATTCAGATAATTTCGATCGTATCAAGTTATCATCCTGATACATGATGTTGGGATCCTGTATTATATTAGGATCGGTGTATCGTGGCGTTATAAGCGCATCATTGGCCCGGGTGGGTTCGGTCATGCTGGCTCCCTTCGAGCCCTTTAAGTCGCTCCGGGCATTGGTATCGGTTGAAGTGGTCAGATTGGTTTCATCGTAAACCGGTAATTCCTCGTCCATTTGAAATGGCTCATCAGAGTAATCATTCATGTCTCTATTCTTTTCGTTTCTAACGTTATTCTTGCTTCCCGTTCTACCAAGCACTAATAATTAAATATTGCAGATCCTATTAAAGAAAGATTTGAATCGACAAATGCAAATTTGACTCGGTTGACCTGGCTCAACCGTTACTACTTATTGGCAAAATTATGGGTCGACGTCAGTTTAATTAGCGGAACCAGTCAGGATTTCGATGGGACCAGTGATGATTGGCGTCGTTAAGGAATGATCTAGGACTAGCGTGAGTTGGTTTATTGGATATGCGTGGGAAATGTTAGGATGTCATTCTTATTTCTACTCTGAAATCATTTATGAGTAAGTTCTTTTCTTTTTCTCTCTCTTTTTTTTTTTTTTTTTTTTTTTTTTTTTTTTTTTTTTTTTTTTTTTTTTTTTTTTCCTTCTCTTTTTTTTCCGGGTGCTCAATTTTTGCGTCAGCCTGTTGTTTTTAGGTGAGATTTCATTAGCTCGCCGCCATCGGCGCTACAAGTTCTCACATTTGAGCAATTAAACCTTTGAAACTGGCGATTATGGTAGCTTCATAAGTCACTTCATCATCACGCCAGTCACAAGGGTGGTCTAAGAAGGTTGGGTGTAGAAATTATTATGTAGTTTTAGGTAGTTGTCTATGCTGGTAAATAAATGTCGGTATGTCGCATGAATTCAGTTCAGCTCCATTTGCTTTTATTCTATTTTTTTTTTTTTTGTAGAGCGACACAGGATAAACTGATCAAACATATAAGCTCAACCAATTCACTGATTTACGTTGACTCTTATTATAGCATAGCAAGATGGTATGTATGCCTACGGGGGACTGATATTCGATGCATTTATACTAACTGACGTTCTAGTCGGCATTGTTCAACTTCCAATCCTTACTTCAAGTGATACTATTATTGATCTGTACTTGTACATACGTACATGCAACTTGGCCTACTTTATTAAATAAGAACAAGACCGGAGCTTTTGGGGTCTTTTGGAAGTTTGCCAGAATTGGTGAAAGATTAAGTCCTTATGTGGCTTTAGGGTGCTTTATTATGGCATTCAATGTGTTAAGTACCTGAAGCAGCTTGAATCTCTCCTTGTATACTAGACTCTTTACGACAATTCATTTATAGGATTAATATTCTATAACATTCATTAATACATAATTTTCTAAATCTATCTAAACTCAAACATTTCATTCACCGAATTACACAACACGGGAGCACGATCTTTACCCACGATTCTTTCTAGCGAGACTGCATCCCATTTTGAAAATAAGATTTTGATGAATGATAAATCCAAGTCAGCTTCATTTTTGAAAACAGACTTACCGATGAATTTGATCAATTCTTTATAGAAAATGGGATTTGAAGGTAGTTCATATACCAAGACGTTTTTGACCCCGGCTATTTCAAATCTTCTAAAATGATGCAATCTTTCTGTATATAAAATGATCTTGGTCTTACCGGATTGGAAGTAGGATCTTGTTCTTGATAATTTTGATTGAGAAGAATATTCATCGATAGACTCAAATGTAAACTTGGTGGAGGTTTTCATGTAATTTTTCACTCGTAAATAATCATAGTATGAAGCAATGTAAATTAATAACCCATCATCATAAGAAGTCGATTTAGTTAAGTTAGGTAAGATGGTATTAATGAAATACTTAAACCTTGCTTCTGGATTGGCCACTGGGTTATTTCCCCCATCAAATCTTTGAAAAATTTGCTTGATTTGTAAACCAATAGAATTCATAATACAGGTTTGAGAAGTAATGACTGGTTTAAATTTCCATTTTCCGGCCAAATTAAACGACTTGGTGGTGAGTAAATTGTTGATATTGGGAGTAATGAATTCAGAGAAGATTAAGTTTTGTCTGAGCAACTTGGCCTGATCGTTAATGGACCACATTCTAATTCTGCTAAAATCGGCATCGTGAAACTCTTTCGGGATTTTATTGACGTATTTCAACACCGTTAACACATGCTCCCAGTTTTGCATTTCAATTGAGTTTGTCTTGTCAATAATAAGCACTTCAATCGATGATAAGAAATCGTATTGACGTTTACGTTTATCGGGACTTTCAAGAATCATGGAAAGGCCAATGGGGGATGCTAAAATGATATCGGAAGCGTAGAAAGAAGAATAAAGTCTCACCGACTTTCTGGTAAATTTCAACCCAATACAGAAGAAATCATTGTTATTCCCCTTGAAAGTATCCCGGAAATCATCAGGTTTTGTTTCTGGTGGTAGTTCAGGTGAATAGAATTGAGACTGAAATCTCTTTTTGTTTTCATGTTGTTCTGCTCCCAGTAATTTAATGATAAGATTGACCACATCATTACAGGCATTTCTAGTAGGTAATAATATTAAAACTTTTGGTCTCGTGAAACCCTGATCTCTAAACTCGGGTTCGTCTTCAACCGATGCTCTTCCTTCTTTCAAAGCAGCTTGATAATTATGCAATTTTTCATTATTTTTTAATACACGATCTCTCGTTTTGAAAATATGGTTTAATGCATGAGTAACGTATAATTTCTGATACGAATTATTTTTAAAGTGTTTGTAAGGGAAATTAAGGTCTTGATAATTGAATATGGAACTGGCAAGTTCCTTATCTAATTTGGCGAATTTCGTGGTATTATTCACCTTTCCGTAAGCTTCAACAATTCTCTTTTTCACTTTATAATCTTCCAATTTACTACGACTTGGTTGAAACTTGGCCAAAGGTCCATTAGGAGGTGCTTGGTATATGGAAGTATAACCCAAGTCGGGGTGGTTTTCCTTCTTGCCTATTTGCCATTTCTGTTTTTCCTTTATTACAGCCTGGTCCTGCTTATCAATATAAGCTTCGGTGACTTGATTGAAATGCACTTCAAACGGATCAATTGCTTGATGTCCTTCTTCATCGTCTTCAACATCGGATGGGGCAGCTTCATTTTCATCTTCCTCGTCGACTTCCAAATTCATTCCTGCCACTTCACCTTCTTCTTCATTTTCTTCCTCTTGGTCTTCTTCACTTTCAGTTGGTGGTGCAGTAATTGTTTTCTTCGGCTTTCTTTTCGGTTCATCATCCGATTTGTGATCTGCAGCCAATAAAGTCAATAACGCGTTATATGACTGAGATTTGTCATGTTCAACTCTACGATCTTTTCCTGATGGCAACTCCTCCTGATCAGAATCACCTTCGCTGATATCTTTCTCATCATGTTGTGGTTCCAATTCTTGTTGGGTATCACCTCTTCGAGCAGTTCTGGTGACTGTTCTCATCTGTTGTCTACCATGATTTCTTTTACTAGCAGGACGAGCAGTGGCTTGCTCAGAGCCACTGCCATTATGGGTCTTTCTCTTCTTGAATGGAGCAGGCATACTGCAGGATAGTCTGGTTATAGTATGTATCTACTATCGATACTTAATCAATTTACCTGAGAAGAGCATCCATCACTATAGAGAAAAAAAAAATATAACCATGCGATGAGAACCAAATCATACATCCGTACCTTTTTCCACCCTGGTCGTGCGCTTCGTCTAAAATCTGGAGAAGTTCAATTTTGCAAAAAGCTCCTCGGAAATGATGACACACCCGTACCGCAAGCCATTGAGCTTAAAACTGCTTCAACTCATCCCCATCCCTTAAGCCCCATAAACATCTTCAGCAGCAATCATGTTATCTCGACAGCCGGAGTTTATTTATTACAACTATGTAGATGTATCAGGATGGTTCATTTTAGAGAGGGGATAGCGGGGATGACATATCAATAACAGGTTTAACTCTTACGGGTTGGGAAATTGCTACTATAGAATCAAAGTAGGTATAAGCATCAACTGTGTATAATCATCATACCAAAGTATGATTCTACTTGGGCAGATAGTCATCATTGAGATTTGAGTGGTGATAGTGATGATGGTTTGTAGGCACCAACGAACGTACTAGAAGGGTCATTTAGCATGCAACTGACGATCTTTATCCGGTCATACATAAGCCATGTACATAATACAATAAAGCTTGTTTATTCGGTTAGTGACCATGGAATTCGTCCCATCCCTTACACTAGTGAGATGAATTTGGGACGCATTCCTCCTTCTAACCATTTATTTCATTTCACTACCGTGCCCCTCTATCTAACCCAGATTTACTCCACCCCCTGAATACTAAAACAGATTTATAAAACGGTGTGAAGAAAGCAATGAAACCCCGATTTAGACTCACACGCCGCATGAACTCACCGTCAGATCAATAGAATTGTCAAGTAGTTCCTATTTTGTTCTCCTGTTTCTAAACCTACAAGAATCAATGCATGCTTACCAAAAAGGTGTTTGGCGCAATTGAGGATACAATACAAATTTCAGTTATACTTGTTTAAGTATCCGGTAGTATGAACAAAACTCACTCTAACTAAAAAAGAAAAAAAAAAAAAAAAAACTGAGAGCGCACATAATAATATTTCTCTTTTTTTTGTTTTGTTAGGAATTTATTGTGGTATCAAAATTATCAGAGAAGAGAGAAGAAACAGGAAAAAAAAAAAAAAAAAAAAAAAAAAAAAAAAAAAAAAAAAAAAAAAAAAAAAAAAAAAAAAAAAAAAAAAAAAAAAAAAAAAAAAAACATCAATACTGAAATTGAGATTCGATACCATCATCATCACTTCACCCATCCATAGCACCATCTTTTTCCCAGCTGATCGTGACGCCCAACTCCTGACCAAGCCTGATTCAACATCCCGCTTACCTCGACCCAGCTGTGCCCCTGTCGAATAATCTATTCATTTGTCCATTGGGCTCCTCCTTTGATATCGTCAGCTCAAAGCACCCTAGTGTGGGTTTTTTTTTTTCTATTTTTTTTTTTAGGTTCGACCTCCGTCTATTCCTGCTTTTGACTCCATTTAAACGCGTCAAACTACTGGACGTAGACCGTCTTACTACATTGAACGACGTTCCTACATATATCCAGGCTCTTCGTGACCTCTCTGGTGATATACCAGTCTAATCTTGGGTATTCAGCTCGATATAAAGAAAATTATTTTTCTTTTTATTTTCTTCTTTTCCCTTATAGTCTTACCAGTGGACTCGGTATATTATTCATTTCATTCATGGGCTTTTGAACTTGTCAGTACTTTTGCTTTTTTCAATCTAACTGCTGCTTATACTTTCACTATCTCCCAGTCAGCTCATAACCTCCCTTTTCCTCGCTCTATTGACCCGTACCCAATATGACTCAAATAAAAGTGAAAATAGCTAAAATACTTGAAGTCATTCTATCAACAGTATACCTCATCCTCCTCGTGCTCTGCATACCGTTAGCGTTCGACGTGGGTGGGGTTGCTTGTGGATTGGGATTTTCCCTTACTACATTCTCCTTATACTTCGTACTTACTACAATAAGGCTAATAACAAGACGAAGCAAATATTTCAGGTGGATCTCGGTGTTGTACTACTTACAACATATCCTTCTACCCAGTTTACTAACTTTTTTCGTTTCTTATTATTCCACGGCCAAACATTCTCCAAGTTTTTTCCCGGTGGATCTTTGGAAATTATTCATCATCAATTCAACTCCTATATTCACAATCCTAGAAGGATTTTGCTCTCTTCTCTTGATCCAGGCAATTGGTCAAACTTTACACTGGTTGACCGTCTATAAATCAGATAGTTGGTTGATTGTTAGCTTAGTAGGGAGTGGTAGTACTATTGCCGGGGCCCTCTATTTCTTATACAGGATATACGTTTATCCATTCTCAATTGATATTATTAGCGCCTCCCTATTAGGCTCATTATTAACATTAACAATTGGTTTGGCCCTATTTGGTATTGTTTCCGGTAAAGGTTCCATGATTGAATCATCCCTCTTATTTGCCTACATTGTTCGTTGCATCTACGAAACTTTCCCCATTTTATCCGATGATGCTAGTAAAGCTCTCACTTCTCTTTTCACCCAAACAACTTATACTTTGAAAGATGAAATCCCCAGACTACCACCTCAACTAACCAATACCATTTCTCAATTGGTGCCTTTCTTGGCTTCCAATCTTCCGGGGTCTTTTAAAACCGTATGGGAATTTTTTGTCATGGCCATTCAAAAATTAACTCTACCCTTATTATTGAATCTTGCCTATAGAATTGGTGTCTTTTACGCCGCCACAAAAATCATTCCTTCCTTGTATCATGGTGCAAACTACCCTTCTTTCAGCCCTCCAAGAACTCCTCCTCAAATTCGTTCAAGACAAGCATCAACCACTTCCATCTCTACATTACTGTTATCACCACCTTTTGAACCACATTCAAATTCGGAAGATTACCCAAACTTATCCAATTTCTCAAACCAAGAAGATCCTACTTCAATCTCAACTCCCTCTCAAACCATATCTTCTTCAAATGATTTCCAAGTTCCTGATAGTGCCATAGAATTAACAAAATCTAATTCTCACTCACATCGTCCTAACCTGGTTGATAACTCAGGTTATGAAGGTGATACGAAAGTATCTACTCCAACTTCGGGTTCTCCGAAATCTCCTTTCCATAAAAGATCATTCCGTCTCAGATCAGGTTCACATCCTCAACGTCCATCCACCATAATCCGTCTAATATATGCCTATTCTCCTTGTATCATCATAGCTGTGTATACCCATCTTATGATGCTGTATAATGGAGAATTGGGGACAGAATTGAAATTATGGGGGTTTTGGGAAAATGATAGTTTTGAAATCATTGTTCATCCTTGGCAATTCTGGAACTGGGTTAATATGGGTACTACTTTACTCTTATATACCGCTGAATTGTCAGGTAATAATGGCCACTCGGGTGGTACTGCTTTAACTAGTCATTGGAAAATTGAGTAGCTCTAGCTCTCGAGTGTTTTTATTAACTTTGAAAGTCATGTTAATCATTGCCAATCCTTTCCTTAAAGTTTGAATGCATTTTGTTTTTTATCATATGTTACTTGCTTTTTTTTCCTTTTTACTTCTTTTTTCGTTTCTTGATCCACATTAATTGGTCATGGTTAGCTTTTCCTCTCGATTTTCATTTTACTGTATTATATATTCCCATTTTTCATCTCTTTTGCTTTTGATAATTTCTTTCATTCTTCACTTCTAGCTTGTTTCTTTTTGAAAAGATTCATTCTTTTCAATACCCAGGTGTTTCTCTCTTTTCTTTTTAATATTATTATTTAATTTCTACTTAAATTTTAGCCTCATTTGACGAGTGATTTTACTCAATGTATTACATAGTAGTATTTACATCATATGAAGTATGCCATTTTAATATTTACTTGTTGTAATGACGTAAAATTTCCTATGAAATAAATTAAACTTAGCGATTGATTTTAATCAGAAATAATTGCAACTCTCGTCCACGATATGAAACCTGCCATCTTTCCAGACAGTGAATCTATCTCAGAGCTTGACTCTATGTTTGCTTGGATGTTTCATCATTTAAATAAAACCAATAAAATCTAAGTATAATAAACTTAACGTCACACAACCAATAAATAATTAAATAACATGCGACCTCACCTGAAGTCTATGATGTTTAGCACTAGTAACTATATAAAAGCCTGGCATATTTGACTATGCGAATATCTCGAACTTGTTATAAAAGATCAGACATCAAGCTTGGAAAAAAAGAAGTGAAAGAAAGGGGTGACGTCCATTGATTGAGAGTGAGCTCCATTGGGTTAGTCAAGCATGGAATGCTTGACCATCTGTTATGACTATCGTTTAGGATTCTATAATCCCATTGCCGAATTAAATAACATAAGATTGGAAATCCAACCAAGAACTATAAAGGAAAACTATACCACTGAAAATCCGCAAACGACACCAAAAAGGAGAAACATCCTCAATTCAAAAGGCTCTTACTGAAGACTAAACGTCTCATTAAAATCTCAAATGGATCAGCACTTGCCTCAAGATGACGATGTCTGCCTTTAAGACATCACGAATAATAAGTAAAGCATCAGTGATCCTTTAAAACGAATTGATGAATTCGTTGCGTTTCCGCTGTTGCGGCCGGAGACTTTCCCCAAAGCTATGAAGGATCGGATGAACCAATCTGTTTGTACGCTTCGATAACAAATCTTCAATCATGGACGTAAAGAAACAAGAGATCAAAAAGAAAGAAGAAGAAGAAACGAGAAGACATCACTTTTATAGTCTCTCAGTGGAACAAAAAAAAATTTTTCTGTTTTGGATGTTCATCTCAGCTAACAACAAAAATAAGTAGTGTTCTACACAAAAAAACTCCAAGCTTTAGGGCACAAGATATAAAATTACTGCAATTGCAATTTGGGTCCATCTACAAAACTAAATACAAGACAAATAAAGCTGCGATTAGCCAACAAATAACTCAATAATGGATTCTGGGATGTAACGGGCGACTCTATCGTATGCTCTAGCCCCAGTACCACAGTAAACAACGGAAGACTTATTACTCTTACTGTAGATTATATCAAATAAAGTATAGTAAAGTTCTCTCAAGCTGGTTCCTTTTCCTTGGGATTTAATGGGGCTTGACTTTAACTCGGCTTTGGAGAAGGCTTGTCCGTATAGCTCTTTCATGTCCTCATCCCAATTCCTTATTTCAGAATTGACAATTGTGGATATTTTAGCTCCACCGTTCTGATTATAAGAGACACTCAAATTCCCTAATCTAACTTGAGTTACTGAAAGCCCCTGGTGCTTAATCTCTCTGGATAATGACGTGAAGAGATGACGTAAGCCATTTTGGAACATGGTCTCTGGTGCATGATATGGCATATCCAAGGAACTTATAATGTTGGTGGTGATTAGAATAGTCTTGGTTTGTTCATGTCTCATTAGGTCAATAAGACCAGAAGAAAATATCTTCAAATATACAAAAAATCTCTCATGTATACGGTTCCATGATGCGATGCTGATATTTTCAATTGGTCCTATAGGAAAATAGAGATTAGGAGTGAAAACAACCGCCTTTAAATTAAGTTTATGTGGATCAGCACCGGCAAAGGGGATAACTGGGAGATCAAGTAAATTTCTAAACTTCAATAATTGCATTTCATAACTGTAAGAATCAGCAAAATTAAGGTAGTTAATGTCATCGGTAATTGGATTGGATTCTATGTACTTTAAATCCTTGTGATCTAATATGGTCAAATATACAATGAACCCCCTTTTTTCAAAGTCCAATGCTATTAGCCTAGTCAATGGTTCAGTTGGAGAACCTACAATCAACACCACATCTTTCCTGGCTCCGTTAGGTAGTTTAGGAACCCTTCTTTTGGGCCTTGCTGAATTTGAGTTATTAAGTCTTCCAGAACCTGGGCACGATTTTAAGTATAGGTACGCATTGATCCCTATCCCTATGGATAATACTGAAAAATATTCCGCTTTATGACCTTTGATATGATTCAATATCTTTGATAGTAAAGGATCGGACTGCCTTTGCAAATGGTTATCTGATTCTCCATACTTGAAAGGATTTAGATCGTATAGCTTGTCCAAATAATCAGTCTTCGATATCTTATCTTGCTGTGTGGCAAAAAAGTTACTAGTTTTCAAATAGTAGTAATTCAATGTCAGAAGTGTGGCCTGTACTGGTTCAGCTACCATTGTCTCTTATAATTGGAATGAACAGCACAATCTGACGAAAGCGTTGTAGTAGCGTACACTTAAAAGAAGCCTTATATCACTAGGGATCATATAACAAAAAAAAAAGAAAAAGGAAAACAATAATTTTAAGTGAGAGATTACGTCAAGCAGAATTCAAAAAAAATCTGCCGTTCCCAGGAATCGAACCTGGGTTTGTTCGGCCACAACGAACTGTACTAACCACTATACTAGAACGGCTTCTTTCTGCTCATTTTTTGAGTAGCAATGACAGAGGAGCATGTTTTGCTTTTTTTTTCAAATTGTCTTGTGTTGGATATTTTCAGAAGCTTATCCTTCAAAAATTGGATACTTCAAAAGGGGAAGAAAGCTTTTGATTTGGTGTCTAGCCATTTATATTCTTTCTTGGTTGTCTCCATTGTAGTATTACGTGATATTTTGTCCATAATCCTATATTAAGGGGCGGGTCGGAGATGGTTATGATATTGGAGTTCTTATCCAATTTATTCGTGACTCTATCTATTTGAATCAGTTAGTTTGATAATAAATGGCACAACAAAGAATTAACTCGCCTTGACTCCATTTTTTGTCTAAAATCCACAAGAAGGATAAATAACTGTGAAGAGCTAATCTGCTCTTCTTCTTAGGCTGAAACCCCCGTGGTTGCTTATTTTTGCTGACTATTTCTTTTTTTGATTTTCTTTTTCTCTTTTGATGCGTCGTATATCATTAATTTATATCTCCTATCAGTGACGTTCTCCACATTAATGCTAACTTATTGCTTTCTCTATTTTATTTATAGCACCAAGTCAGGCTAAAAATAAACCTGCTTAATATCTTAATTTATCAAATATACCCCTACTGAAACTGTAGAGTCTTAGTATTCAATTTTAGCTCTGTAAAAAGTGTTATGAGGTATCTAATTACAAAACTTGAAATTATAATCAGGCAGCGATAGGCGTTAATATAAACACCAAATACGTCATGGGTGATTTCGAGACCACTACGGCATTTTTTTGCAGTACATTTAGTGGCATTATTCGAAAAGAAAAAAAAAAAGCAAATGGGAAAACCTTTTGGTATTTTTAAATTTGTATGTCCCGGGTTATGGAAAAAGAAAAGAAAATTTTATCTCGAAATACGGGGAAATTTCCCAATTCAGGTACGATGGAAACGAGATATATGCATAAGAATCACTTGTGTTCCCCTTTATTTTCAGTTTTCAGTTGCTTTTCGTTTTTTTTTTTTGTGTTTTCTAGAAAACCCTTCGTTGCATAATTTTCTAATTTTAGATTTGTAAGGTGCGTATGCAAAATTTGAGAAGGTGCCATATGGCTGTCAAATTAGACGTCAATTAGACGTCAATTTTGTCAATTACGTCAGATGTCCGGGGAACATATGATATTCCAAGTGATACATCATGGAAAGGAAAAGCTGGTGTATAAAAGGGAGATCAAATCTGGATAGAGTAGAAAAAATTGAGATAATTTATCAATCAATCTTCATACTTCGCATCCTCATTATCGTCGCTAATATCACAATATGAAATTTTTCGCTCTTACTTCCACTCTTGTTGCTTTTTCATCGGCTGTCCATGCCTTTCATTTGATAGTTGAATCGGAAGCAGAAGCCTATAATAATAAGGAAATCGTTGCTCTCCACGAAGGTGCTGGTTTCAGCTACTTGTTTTTGAACGAGACGGGGCATGATTTTAACTATACCTCGTCCAAGCAAACCATTTCTTTGAGTGAAGCCTCCCCTTATTACTTGAGTGTCGATGATTACACACATGCCGTTCAGGTTTCTTCAGGTAGCTTCCCAGTTGGAATCGACGAAAATTACTTAACCATAAATGGCTCTAGTGATGGTTTCAAGGCTTGTAATACAGTTGCTGCTGCTTACCAGTTTGGTTTACCATTTTTACTTTACTCTACTAATGAAGATGACTTTGAAGGTAAAGCATGTACTACAGTCAAGGTCAAACTTCCTTAATTGCATTTATTTTTTTGTTTGTTTTATCCTGCATTACGTTATTCTATAATTTTATGTGATCTTTCATTACTCATTTTGTTTTAATTCCTGCATTACCAAGACAAATCACTTGCATCATTGATCTTGGGCCTGGCATATCTTGCAATTCGTTGCACATTGTTTCTTTGCGTTGATTTCTTTTTATCCAAACTCCTTCTATTGTTTTAATGTCAAAAATTCATAATACCAAAAAAACATATAAAAAAAAAAAAAAAATAAAAAAAAAAAAAAACACTTGGGCATTCTTATATAGTTCTTATATAGTTCTCATATAGTTCTCATATAGTTCTCATACATTTTCAATATAAGCTTTGTCCATCAAAAAATGCCAACGTTATACAAATTCATGTTTCAAACAAACATCACATAACTACATTTATTTATAGAAGAAGAAAGATTAGAGAAAATAACAGAAGACTAAAAAGGGGATTTCAATTCTTGAAATGGGACGTGATTGCTTTATAATCGTCTTCATTGATGTTATTCAAAATATCATCAACGGTGCTTAAGCCATCTCCACCAGTAATGGCTTTGTTTTCATGTTCGTTCAACACACGTTCTATTTGGTCTATTGTCTCATTACCTATATCTTCAGTAACTACACTTGTAGGAGTCATGGCTTTACTTGAGGATGTGACCGGACTTGAATCAAACTTCTGACTATATAAAGAGGTATCATCTTTCAAAGTGGTGGGCAGTACATTGAACAGGTTTTTTTCCAAGTCATTACTGGAAGGTTTGGATAACTTGCTAGGAAATAAAGAGTAGTACTCGGCATTGAGTCCTCTAGAGGCATATGTAGCATCAGTGCTTTGAGTTGTATTTGAGTCATTGGTGGAGGACTTATATAAGAAGGAGACTGAGGATGAAGAAGGTTTAGGGGAGTTATTTGCTGCAGAAGCCCACATTGATGACAATGGCAACAGAATAACCACTAAGATAATACTGAGTGCTGCCAATACAGATGATTGAACACTTGAATTTTTATAGTTGATGATCACCAAGATGGAAGGAGCGAAAAGAGTTTGAGATGACATTATGAGAAGAATGTGTAAGCTACTGAATTGTTTGAGCCCCAAGTATCTCCTGGTTCTAATAGCGAAGCCTAATTTGATGATCAAGAGAATACTGGTAACGTTAACCGAAGCCGAAAATAAAATAAAGGGAACGTTATTTACCCAGCTACCGTAACGAGTGGTTGTTTGGTGATGTGAGAATAGGTCCAGGTATAATTGGCCTACTTTCACTGTAGAGTGAATGTAAAGGACAAATACGGTTAAGCCAACACAAGCGGAAGCAATAGTGAGGGCCGTCCCCAACTTCTTCACCTCAGGAGATCTGAAAATAATAAACACTTGATAAGTTAATGAGGCTTCGATCAGAGCAATTAATAAAGCATGGATTACATTTGTAGCCATGGTCACACGATAGGTATAATAAGTATGGGGCACCAACATCCCGGTGAATGAGAAGGCCAAAGAAGCCAAGGGACCTAACAAATAACTAAAATGAAGCAGCGAGCGGACAATTAGAAGCACCAAAGACACTTGGTTCAACCAAAACATGAGGGTTTTTTTATTCTTGATAATAAGCCAGAGTAGCAAGAGACTAATGATGGAAGCACCCATTCCCACCCCGTAAATAATACCCCAGGTGATCTGACGGTGCATGTAGGAGTCCAAATCTTGGAACGTGATGGAAACCGCCCCTGCAGTTTCAGGAAACAGAGGTATAGTATAGTTTAATACGATGTTTTCTGGGTTGACCCCAAATGAAGTTGAAAGTTCCATTGTTATTGATGATTAGTCGTTTTGAGAAAAGAAAAAAAAAAACCACAAAAAACCAGCGATAAAGATTGGGATTGGTGTATATATATTGTCTATTTCATAAAGGATTAAGTGTGTGAGATGGTGATTATCTGACTCAAGAATCGAGGTTTTATAATTGCAAAATGCAGAGAGTAGAAAAAATGGCAAAAAAAAAAAAGACCCTACTGCCTAATTCGGAGGTCGCAATGAAAAAATGTGTATACCCCATTTGGCCTAACAAGGATCGACTCAAACTGGACAAACAATTAATGAAGTCAAATCATCATTTAAGAGATACAGAAGGGTCGTATTTTTGTGCCTAGTGTTATGCCATGGCCCTTGGCAAGTGGCATTTATTTCAAAATTTATTCGAATGTGGTGTAGATAAGATCTTAGCCTCCTGAATAGTGGCTCACTCAGTTCCAGGCTTTCTATCCAGATACGAGAAGAAGAAAGACGCGTTGAAGTGGAGAGAATAGTTGAAGTGGAGGGATGTGGTGAAGCAGAGATAAAAGCTGAAGGGTTTTATAGCCTCGTGTTATCGGCATGTCTGTTGATTGATTTCTAAAAGCGTGGGTGCAACAAATCAGCTCCAAAGTGCCTTACGCTTGGCCCGCAGTATAGTCATCCTGATCTTTCGGTTAGCCTCTTGGATATCTACATGCTGTTCGTGCTTTACTTTTTTGAGTCAATTTGCAACCATGGTATGACTGTTATTTCTGGTAAAACTTAGTTAAATTCTGGCGAAATTGCTGGAAATACTCAGATATCCCTCTGCCACTACAGTTTCACCAACTGTATTACAACTAATAATACCATCGCTCCCATGGTTGCCCGTAACGTGCCTTGAAGCATACGAAAGGTATTGTACTCCACTAAAATAGCCCGTACGAATAAAGTGAAAGGCGGGCCAATCCCCAGACCCCATGCAGGAACTTGAAACCACCACACAAATCATTCGTGCGATTTGAAAAGAACCGCTGGATGGAAAAACGGTTACGATTACGGTTACACCGTTATTTGACAAGTAATTCAATTGAACCATAACCTCTGTAGCATATTGTGCTTGGTCAAATACATCATTGTTAGTGTAGCGTAAGGGTAGTCCAGTCTAACATTGTTTGTCAATATTAGTCACGGTGCGATTCTAATCATTCCCCCAGATGACCCGTTATCGCATCACATTCACAACCGAAGATTCAAATGGGATCAACATGCACACTATGTATGTTTTACAATGCAATGAATAGTACAAATCCCAGCACCATTATTTTGGAAGTGTCTCCTCCAATTATAAACGGTTGATTAATTGGATTTGTTGTCAATTTCGTCGTTCTTTTGCTCAATTTAGCCCTCACGCCCTTTTTTTTTCTTTTCTTTTTTTTTTTTTTAATTTTGTGGTGGTGTTTCTGGTGGAGGTCCCCTCTCCCCCCTTATATTTTTAGTATTAATTTATCATCTCCTTTCTGTCGCTATTTTGATTACTTACGTACTACTTTCTTCTTTACATACTTCAAAATACTATCACTGTAATCTCGTGCCATCGCTACCGAAGGCGTTCCCATTATTCGTCCCCTTATAATCTTGGATATATACTCTATTATATTCTCATTATTTGTCAACGAGTGTGCGAGCCAAAAAAACTAAAAAAAAAAAAGAAAAGAAAAAAAAAGTACAAGGCGGATAAAAAGGCAAAAACAAAAGAGTGTGAAAGGCCAGAGCAGAAAAAGAAAAAAAGTTTTTCTGATAGAATATCAATTTTTAATACACACTGTGATTAACATTCATCCGGTTATCCGTCGTTCCAAATTACATTTAGCACAGGGACGAAGAGTCAGTGGTGATATATTGCTGACCTGAATCTTAGACTCGAAATAATCCATTTAAGTTCCAATTGCACGTTTGATATCAACACGAAAGTCTTGATTAAAATAATATAGAGGCCCGAATCCATCCATCCATTCATTAGCGTAAACATGTCTTCTGAAGCCACGAAGGACGTGTCGATGGTTGACGTTTCCAGTGCTAGTAATCCTAGTAATGGGCTTTCTTCTTACAATGACAGCACTTCTAATAATAATCATAATAATAATGCCAGTAACGATAATGACAACAGTACGACTAATGATCAAGCACCCCCAAGAAGACGTTCAACCATGATTCTTACCGATGAACCCGATAACGATTCCATGAATGTGGATAAACACGAACCTGCCAGCACGTCAGATCGACAAGAAGATGATGAAATGGTGGTGGACAAACCCCCTGCCGATGAAGCAGAAAAATTGAAACAACAGAAGCAAGAAAAACTGCAATCACAATCACAATCACAATCACAATCACAATCACAGGCTCCTCCAGCTGCTACTATAGCACCACCACCAGGACAACAGCAACAAGACCCTGCCATCACGATCCCAGTTGATATCAAATGGGTTCAAGGTGGGGAGAAAGTTTACGTGACTGGTTCCTTCACCGGTTGGAGAAAAATGATAAGCTTGGCCAAACAACCCGATAATACTTTCCAAATCACATTGGGATTACCAGTTGGAACTCATCGATTCAGATTCGTCGTTGATAATGAATTAAGATTTTCCGATTTCTTACCCACCGCCACCGATCAAATGGGTAATTTTGTCAATTATGCTGAAGTGACTCCTGAACACGTCCAGTCACATCTCCAGCATCAAGAAGAAAAACAGCAACAGGAAGAACAATTACAGGAAAGACAACGACAACAAGAATTACAAGAACAAGAGCAACAGCAACAACAACAGCAACAACAACAGCAATCACGCCTGCGTGGTGCCTCGATTTCTCGTCAACGAACCGATTCAGCCTGGGGGTTAACCAACGATGACGATGATATGGGAGGAGGTTACTCACGATACCACGATGAAGATGGTGATAATCTTGGTGATCGTAAGTTCAATTATATAAACGATATCCCCCCAATCTTCACCGATCCTAAAGTGATGGAACAATACTATATGGCCATTGATAAACAATCCAAACAACAAAATGGCCAACAACAAGCCTGGTTACATCCACCTCAATTACCCCCTCATTTGGAAAATGTCATTTTAAACAACTTCAACTCGGCCGATAAAGATAATAACCTGGGTGCATTACCCATTCCTAATCACGTTGTCCTTAACCATTTGGCCACCACCAGTATCAAGCATAACACCTTGGCCGTGGCCCTGGTGGTTAGATACAAGAGAAAATACGTCACCCAAGTGTTATACGCTCCTTTGCAACCACAACAACAATGATCGCTGCAAGTATATAAAGATATATTCATGCATATATGTACATATATATGTATACAACTATACAGGTCCATAGACTAACACATGAAGCTTTTAGAATAGTCATAGTCAACCTTTTATCTTGTGCAGAGAAAAATGTATTTACCGAATCGACGATCCCCCTCATAGAGGGCTATGTAGAAACCACCTTCACCGATAGTCCCCATGCCAATCTATCGTCGATAGGATCTATTTTCCTGATAAGTCTACGATAAGACAGTAGAGCAAGACTGGTTACTACTTCGAAGCTATTTACTGATAAGCAAGCTTTACCTAAACCATTGAATGCGCGTCCGTTCCCATTGTGAAAGCCTCATGCCATCAAGCAATCGAGCCGATGCCGAGGAACATGATGATCTAGATCTGACTTTCTTCACAAAAGACGTGGACACTTTGATTTGTTAAATCAATCTATCAAATCAAAACTACATGGTTAGCGTGAAATCAGCTGCACTCCAGATATTTCTGACTCTGGAGTAATCTCGTGAAAAATTAAGTAATCAGACAGCTGAGCAAAACACCCGTACGTGCGCCCCACTCAAAACCCCTCCCCCACTCCAATAGTAAACTTTAAGTCAAACATTTAAATCTACCGAATCTTCTTATTGTTGCAACATCATCTCTACATCTTCTATTTTACCCTTTAAATCAGATTTGACATTAATTGACAAATCCCTAGGGTTGATCTTATCATAATCTATGTTATTGTGAACTGACGTTCGGTTAGATATCATCTGATAATTTAAATTTTCGCTCATCTATTTCCTTCCCTTTTCGTAATTCATCAATTCAATTTAAACTTTCAATAGCAAAAAAAAAAAAATAATAATAAAAAAGAAACAAAAAGGGAAGAAATATCTTATTTTATTTTTTTCATTTAAATTTTTTTTTTTTTTTTTTTTCAATCTTCAATTAAAGCTCTTCTCGTTCGATAAAAAACTGTCAGGTTCTCTCTATATATATATTTACATTTCATAGATACTTTTCACTCTTTGTTTCTGCGACACTGAATAGGCGATTACTATCCATTCCTAGATCGTCCAAGAGCAAAGTAAGACCCCCCCGCACAGTATGACATTTGTGTCGTTTCTCCACGATAATTTCGTACCTCACGTACCAAAGGCGGCCCCAGCTAAAAATGAAGCTTCGGTCTCCCCAGTTGTATCACCAGCAAACCGGGCCTCCAATGACTCTAACGAGCTTGTGTCTAGCCCCACCGAGGTCCACGAACTACTGATTGGTAATTCTTCAAAAGTCAATGAGAAGGAAAAGGAAAGAGATCACGCTGGTATAGACAAAGATATCACGTCCATCCATACTTCACTGTCATTATCGGTAAGTGAAGGTGCCAACAACTTGCACCGGTCGTTGAAAGGTCGTCATTTACAACTCTTGGGTATTGGTGCCACCATTGGTTCTGGTCTTTTCGTGGCCATTGGTAAAGCTTTGGTATATGGTCCATTATCACTTTTCTTGGGGTTTGTAATTTGGACACTCCCCATTCTTTGCATTACGGTGTCGGTGGCAGAATATGTCATTTATTTACCCATTACTTCTCCATTTGTTCGATTGGCCGGCAGGTGTTGTGATACGGCTTTAGAAGTCATGACTGCCTGGAATTTTTGGTTTTTATGTTGTGCTCAAATACCGTTTGAAGTGGTTACTGTAAATTCAGTTCTTCATTTTTGGAGAGATGATTTTAGTCCTGCGATCCCCTTGGCAATCCAGGTGGTACTCTATTTCATCATTAATGTATTTGGGGTTTCAATTTATGGTGAAGTTGAATTCTGGCTTAGTTTAGGTAAAGTCATCTTGGCGGTTGGTCTTATCATTTTCACCTTCATTGTCATGGTAGGAGGTAATCCTGAACATGATGCATTTGGGTTCCGCTACTGGAATAATCCTGGGGCCATGAATCCGGTGTTCCCAGCCCTCGATGCTCTTGTGGTCCATACTGGCTCCTTAGCAAGATTCCAAGGTTTGTTACAATGCATTATTCAAGCCTGTTATACATTTGCTGGTCCCGAATATGTTTCATTAGTGGCAGCCGAAGTTGGAGGTGATGTACGTAAAACTTTACGTTCGGCTTATTTACAAGTTTTTGTCAGATTAACCATTTTTTTCATTGGTGGGGCTCTTTGTGTTGGAATTTTAATTCCTTATAATGATCCCACTCTTATGGACACATTGGGTGCCTCTAAACCAGGGGCTGGTGGGAGTCCATACGTCATTGCTATGCAAAATTTGAAAATTGGAGTATTACCTCATATTGTCAATGGTCTCTTGGTCACAGCCGCATTTTCTGCTGGTAACTCTTATACGTATTGTTCAAGTCGTACGCTCTATGGATTTGCCTTGGATGGTTATGCACCCAAGATCTTAACGGCCACCACCAAGACCGGGATCCCCATCTACTGTGTGATTATTTCATTATTATGGTCATTAATCTCATTCTTACAACTAGGTGACCAAGCGCTGGTTGTTTTAACCTGGATTATTAACTTGATCACCTCGTGTCAGTTAATTAACTTCACCATCTTGTGTACGGTATACGTGTTTTTCTACCGGGCCTTGAAAGCACAGGGGATTGACCGTCGTACATTACCGTTTGTATCGTGGTTTCAACCATATACGGCCATATTTGGTGGAGTTGCTGCATTCATCATGACTTTTGTATCCACTTATCAGGTGTTTGTTCCAGGTAATTGGGACATTCAGACTTTCTTGTTCTCTTACCTTCTTTTATTCATTGATATCGCTGTCTTCATTGGTTATAAATTGATCCGTCGTACCAAATGGCGTAAACCGGAAGAAGTTGATCTAGTTACTGGATTAAGAGAAGTGGAATTACACGAGGAAAGATACTTTGAGTCATTATTGAAACAACACAAGATGGATGATGAGGGCCGTGTAAAAGCTAGCTGGAAGACTAGAGTAATGACTTTCTTATTTGGAAGCGATTAACCGTCCCACATTGAAGACTTGTACATTTTTTTTTTTTCACACTATGATTATATCATCATCATCCTTATTGTTATTATTACTTCACAATTGCCCATGGGAGTTTGATTTTAGTTCTTCAATTCATCATACAACTTTTAGATTTTTATTACTAGTTGAATTGCTAGCCTTTCACCTCGCTAGCCTTTTCCTCTTTTGTTCTTTACTTGTCTGTTTCCGAGCCAAACAAAAATATTTATTTCTCCATAATACATAAAATATATTGTTACTTTACACTTGTATAATCCTCCACATGGTACTGTTCCACTGCTGATACGGCTGCAACCATGCGTTGGGGGATCGTCAAGGGTCGCAGTGACGGGGCTCAACCACCTCCATTCACCTTTCACCTCGTAAGCTGGGAAATAATAGAAGCATGTCGTAGTTGCCATGTTTTGAAAACTTCAGAAGCATTGTGTTAAATTTAGCAACCACCTTACTTCATTCGTAACGTTTTAAAAACAACCACCAACAAACAAATTAACCAATATCCAATAAACGGTGAGAAGGTGGTGTGGTTTCCTGCACATACACCATCTTATATTGTCCTATTCTTGTTTATTCTTAGTCCAGTCTGCTTTACGTTGCCAAATTAACTTTCTGTTTCCTGGTAAGTGAAATTTACAAAACGGGAGCGGCATTATTAGCAAGCAACACAATAACTTCAAATGAAGTCACTGGCCAGTGTGAGTCAAATTGACGGTAATAAGCTTATTTCTTTGTACCACCACTATATAGCGTTTTTTTTTAGCACCATCTGACGAAATAAGGCCTGCACATAGTCCTTCGTGTGAGCCTCGGGCCACGGTCTGGATACCATTTTGGGAAACAAGATGGTTCAGCTATTCCCCAAATTACTGTTATTCCCAGATTGTTGAAAATTATTTTTTTACAGTTGGCATTATTTTAACCAGCACGGTGCAGCTCGTTAAGCATACATGAATTATTATTCTCACGACGTCATATAATTCCATTGAAGCAGATGACGCCGGAGAAAACAGTTCGATCTGGGTGAGACGACTACTCATTGAATTGAACAAGGATAAGATGGATTAGTATAATGTAGAAAAATGATAAACCATGCGATTGTATCGATAATCAACATATGGGTAAACAAGTGCCTCGATTGACAACGTGTGCGAAGAAAGCACAAATACTTTATACCCCACAGAATAATGTAGGATTTACCAGTAGCATAAGCGATTTGGTACCTGGATGGCTTGTCAACGCACCTGGTTGGGATCAGCACCCAGAGTATTGATCCGAGCCAGAAAACCTTCAGCAAGGCAGATCAATCAGGAAATAAGCCCATTTTTCTCCTACAGATTCTGTAGAGAAATGCCACCAGCAAGCACGGAATCGAGGGACCAATTTTCTAAAAAAAATTCGAAACAAGAAAAAAATAACATACTAAAAAGAAACCAGAGGCGAAAAAAGACATCCTTATTTGTTTATGGGTTGGCTTATAGTACCCATCTTACATAAAAAGATGCAACTCTGGAGTTCCTATTGGAACCAGGTTACATTAGTATTTGGTCACTCTCCAGCTGTGAAAAAAAAAAAAAAGAAATGTACTCAGTGATGCCGTGAGAAAGTTTATTTTAATTTCTTTTTTTCTAATTTTTTTTTTTCTTTGTACTGGCTGTTGCTATTTTTGCAACAAAAAAAACAAACAAACAAAAAAAGAAAGCAAAAACAAAGAAATATTTGACAACTCCATATTGTCATGACGTAAATATTGACCCCATTTTTGGGTTAAATTTAGAACGCACAGAGTGGAAACTAACGTACCGAAAGCTAAGTTTAGTTTGAAAATAAAATCAAAACAAAAACAACAAGAAAAAGAAATAAGCCTATTTGTTAGGCCATGGTCAAGTGCATAGCACGGTAAAAATACGTCTATTATTAGGCTTTGAGCAAATTCCATCAAATCATCTAGCATATTCTTAATGAATTGTTCAATTCGTAATTTGAGTTTTGAGCCATATATAAAGTGCTCAACATCCTTGTAAAATTGTTCTTGTTCAACTTCTTTTTATCATCATCAAACAAATACTTGTTTAGCCTATTCACTCGCTCTCACATCTAATTACAATGCAATTCTTAACTTCTGCTGCTTTATTATCCTTGGCTGCTTACGTCGCTGCCGACCAAACCTTCCAATTGACTGCTAAAGGTGACTCCATTAACACTGCCGTTACTTACACCAATGACAGACTCACTTTGGAAAATGGTGATGTTGCCACCGTTGACTTACAAGAACCAGATGGATACGCTTCCGTTGCCGATGGTAAATTCTTGCAAAACTCTCCACAAGGTATCATCTTAAGTGACAGGGCCTCTTCTTCCAAAGACTGGGGTACCTATGAAGGTCACTTAAGATTCGGTAACCCTCAAACTACCAACTTCTTCGCTTGTCCAGCTGACTCTGGTTACACCATTCAAACCTACACTTGTGAAGGTGGTGAACAAGTTACTTTATACTTGGGTGATGCTCCAGCTTCTTCCTCTTCTGCTGCCTCTTCTGCTCCAGTCTCTTCTGCTCCAGCCCCTACTTCTGCTCCAGCTTCTTCTGCAGTTGCTCCAAGCTCTTACGGTTACTCCAACAATACCCTTACCACTGAAACTGTCATCAGTCACACCCTTGTTACCATCACTCAATGTCCAGAAACCGTCACTGACTGTCCATTGAAAGACCAAACCACTATCACCACCACTAAAGATGTTACTTTAACCACTACTTACTGCCCAGCTTCTGAAACTCACACCCTTTCTAAAGTTCCATCTCACGGTCCATCCTCTGTTAAACCATCTTCTGCTGTCGAAACCAGCTCTACCTTAACCACCCAATCCACCACCATTGCTCACCAAAACAACACTTCTTCTGCTGTTCCTCCAATCAGCTCTGAATACGAAAACGGTGCTGGTGCCGCCAAGGTTGCTGGTGCCGGTCTCTTCGCTGTTGCCGCCGCTATGTTGATCTAAGTTTAATATAACTATAGCGGGAATCAGCTTTATACCCTCATCTGCTTATCATGCTAATCATTCACTCTTATTTTATTATTTCCATTGCTTTCTTCTTTCTTTTCGGTGTTAAAATCATGTACTATTAAAAGTATTGTCCTTATTACCATTTTGTTTTCAAATTTTCAAGCATAGCATTTTATCATTGTTTTTTCACTTAATATTTCTTGGTTCAATTTCTTCTTTCGGCATGATTGGACTCATAATGTCTTCCTTGCACGGTTGAGTCTTATCACAATTGGAGGTTTCCCCCAATTATCCTCTTATATATTTCTGGTATATAAAAAAAAATGTTTTTTCTAATAAATTTATTTCTTCGATATATCAATAGTTGCAAACAAAGATGTAAAAGTAACAACTGTACTAGGGGTTCTATACACAAGTCTTTCCATACCAATGACATTCGTATACGCGAGACTACATTTCATGGCGAGATGAAACGTCCCAGTTTAGTCGTATACTTTAAGTACATGGGGCTCAATGGGGTGGGATGGTCAGTTTATAGCGCTGTCATGATTTCGTGTTAAGAACCGAGAGTTAAACTCATTCTCGTTCCGAACATCACTATTGAAGTTAAAAATTCAAAATTGATCACATACGATTAAGCTTAAGGTAACCTAGTCAATAACTGATCTACGTGTTTGGGGCCAGCGGACGACACGGACTTAGACTGACTAGCATGACCCAACTAATCCCATGAATGACGCCACGAACCACGACGCTCCTACTGCCAAGTGTGCTACTAAAATCAAATCATGACTTGCAACCAGAAGAACAACAGACTTTAAAGTAGACTTAGAAGTTGTAAATACGCATAATCCACAAACTTATCGTATGTGACAACAAACTCAAACGGGAAACACCGACCTGAAAGTACAATACGATTGGCTCGTGATAAAAAATGAACCAGGGCCCGAGTATACACCTCCTGTAGTGATTTAACTATATAACTCTGCGCAATTGAATGATTCGATTCGTTTTCATTCATTCGCTCACCCAATTTTTGTCTTTGCTTGTTTCTTGTTTGTCGATTGTTGTTCGAATGATGATTATTCTGCCAATAAAAGATCGTAGTTTACGTAGCGATGTCAGTATGAAACAATATACCTGACACCTACACCGCACATATGCCGTAGCTCCCTGTTGAATATATGTGCCATTGGGGTAACAAGCAGATAGCTGTTACTATTACGACAGACAGCGAATGGTCAACCTACAATACAAGGAAACTATACCCGTTCTGGTCGCATACACACGAAACACCAATGGTTGATTAGGTCGAATCCTTCATCCCAACTTCTCAACTACGGGACCACTGCAAAAGTGAAACTTGTAGTGGTTGGAATGGAAGGCTAAGCCAAACAATTGGCATTTATCATTCCCTCATTTTATTTTACTCGGTTTTAGTCTTGGTTCATTTTTTTTTTTTTTTTTTTTTTTTTTTCAGTTTTGTTCGCTCTATTTGATTCTGTGATTGTGTATTTTGAAAACAATACTTCTCATGAACAATACAATAAAACCCACTGTATTCTGCAATTATATATAGGTACAACAATGTGGTCGAGGAAATACACAAACTGAGTTCGGAATTCACCCAATCTGACGAAACGGAGTCCTCGGACGACCTGAGTGTGTACCTCTCGTTAGTGCTCGATCTAAGCCGACCTCCATCGTGCACTACAGGCAGCATTTTAAAAACCGGGGGGACAAAGCATATCCGAGGGGGCATGGTATATGTATTCCGTATTTAAAGGATCTATGATGTTTTCAATCTTCATGAATATGATCTCCCCTTATCTGAGGAAAGACT